>PVIR01011713.1:0-46484 GCA_004026965.1 Petromus typicus
ACAATCCTCCTGCCTCTGCCTCCCGAGTGCTGGGATGACAGGCGTGAGCCACCACGCCCGGCACTGTGGTATGTGGTACTGGTTGCTGCTGGGTGTGGGTCTCCACACCCAGTATTGTTATGTGGTAACCGGGGAATCGAACCCAGGTCCTTGCGCTTGCAAGACAGGCGCTGGAACCACTGAGCTAACTCCCCGGCCCCCATCATACTTTTTATTGGAAATACATTACAAAGCTACAGTAATCAGAAAAGCAGGGGACTATCAAAATCTTATAATGGTTCATGAGAACAGCGTAACCCTAGAAGTCAATGTGCTCATCTGCCCGGTGTCAAAAATACACAGTGGAGGAAATATGATGCTTACAATATCCAATGCTGGAAAACTACATGTCTACATGCAAAAGAATGTGAGTAAACTACATTACACACAATAACAACTCAAAATGAATTTGAGATTGAGTGTAAGATCTCCCAATGCACAATTTCTACAGAAAACCCAACAGACAACTTTCATGACATTGGTGTCATTACAGGTTATATTAAATATGACACTATAATCTAGGCAAGAAATATAACAATAAATAAGAAAGACTATATTAAAATAAGTGACTTTTAAATAGAAAAGAAAGCAAAGTAAAAATGAAACCATTTGCAAACCTTATACTGAAATGTGTACTATCTTAAAAATACATGAAAAACTATCATGACTTCATAACACCATAACACCCAAAGACATAACTTAAAAATGAAGGAAGATGTGAAGAGTTTTTTCTCCAAAGACAACATATAAATGGCCAAATAATCATACAAATTCTTGTTATCACAAATCATTTGGAAAATGTAAATTCATTCACAATGAGAAATTATTTCACACTTATTATTGAACAAATACAAGCTAACAAATACAGGTGGGGATGTGGAGAATTGAGAACACTTACATATAACTGATGGAAATGGTGCAGCTGCTGTGGAACATAATATGAATAGTCTTCCAATTTAGTAAAAGATCTGCACATCATCCGTACATCTCATGTCTCACATTTACCTCCAGTAACTGCAACAATGATTCAAACCAAGTACAGCACTTTTATGTTCAGTCCAGCAATATTCACAACTGCCAAGACATCCAAACAGTGTAAATATCCAGTGACTGGTTAGTAAAGAAAATTTGGCATATGCATATGATGGGAGGTATTCAGTCTTACAAAAGAAGTGAATTCTGCTCTACATCATGGAGGAAACTTAAGGGTATTATGATATTTAAATAAGCACAGAAGTGGTTCCTGGTTAACAAACATACTATTTCAGTTAAGGACTGGACAAATGCTTTAGTGATCTGTTTTACAGTATTGTATCTATATTCAATAAAACTGAATTTTATGCTTACTGTTTTATTAGAAAAGTAGATATCATGTTAAAATAAACTACAGAAAAATACAGGGACTGAATTAAATAAATAACAGCACACAAATTTAATAGGAGGATGGGAAATATCTAGTTATTTAAGAAAATATTTAAATATATTGACATTGAAAAGCAAGATAAATCAATATGACTATTGTTTTAAAGAAAGAATTATATAAATTTGATTTGAATAGGAAAAAATAGTTTGAAAGTTTACTGTAGTTGTTTATTCAATAATATGATGATGAATGTCTTTTTTCTTCTCTTTTTACATTTTCATATACTCTTGGTTCTCTACATCTAATCAAGACTACTGTATTTTATAATGGAAACACAATAAATACTGCAGAATATACCAGAATACATAATGTCCACGGAAAAAACAGACTTTTGTTTTTCATTTATATAAAGCCAGATTTTTAAAATTTGATAAACCTATTTGTTCACCAAAATAATCTGTACAAAACATTTTCCCCTTCTAGGATTTCCTCACTGTACCATTAATATGACTTATTCAGGGAAGACAGTAGATAAGAGCAGTTTTGTAACCACTTACATATATAATACAAATTGAAGCCATTTAGATTATTTAGAGTATATAAAGTGATCACTGGGTTAAATATAAAAAGTGTAATCATTTTGGATTTTATTCTTTGTACAAAAAGTGTTCATTTATAAACCTACTTAATGTGAATCAATTCAAGTAGGGCTGAATTTTTATATAAATAATGAGCAAGACTTTATCTCAAAAAATGAAAAAATATACAGTTTTAAAAACATAAATGTATAATATTTCTAAACAGGTTGAACAAATGAAATTCCTGCATGAAATACTGTCATTTTTTAAGAAGTCAATTTTGTTTGTTATTGTAAAGGATGAACCTTACATTCGTCTGTGACTCGCACAGTCAGAGCTTGTTGACATGCTAACAATATCCTTCCTACCAAAATCAAATTTGATGGAGAGGAATAGATGATACATAAATGAAATTTCTTATTAAATTGACTGGATTAATGTTAGAGACCTAAAATTCCCCTCACACTGAGGACTTCTTTTTCTCTTTCCTTTTAACTATCCAGTTTCCTTACTGTTACCACGGAGTTTCAGGAACTCCATTTGCAGCCTGAAAGTCCTTGTGCTATGAGAATTGCATTTTGGGGTGACTGCACAATCACCATTGCATAGGTGGAAAGCTGCAGTGGAAAGTTTCTGTCTGAGAGTGCAAGTTGGTATTGATTTAGAATAATAGAGGGTTTTTTGGTTATTATTTTGCTTTTTCTATGTTCTAAAAGCATAAACTGGTTACGTTAATGGCAAACCAAATATTTTCCACAGCCCTTATCCTATTACTCTATTATGGTAGGTCTTATGTTGGCTAAACATAGGAATATTGTAGTCATTTACCAACTACCAACTCTTTAGCAGACTTTAGTACTGGGCTGACATTTTAATGATGAAACTAAATGTCAGATAAAGATATGGCAATTTACACTATAGGAGGACTTTAAGTATAACATATTCTAACAGTTTTGCAGTAATTGAGTCATAAATTTTCTTTGGAAGACAAGCATTTATTATAAATGGAATAATTCAAGGCATATAATTAAATCCTTGCCAACTGGCAATTAGCCAACCAAAGGTAAAACCATGAATTCTTTTTTGACCTTTCTTCTTGGTTAACTACAATAATGACTTTCTGACTCTATGTACAATTTCACTTAGGATTAACCTTGTTTCTTGGAACAAATAAAATTATAGGTGTTGCACATTTTAGTCTTTATTTTAGATGCACTTCTTTAATTTAAAAAACTTGATAGTGATAGATGGCTGTTGAAATCCTATCTATGACCATTAATAGCTCAACAGGAAAATCAAAATTTTTTCAGTAGCAGTCAACTGTAGAAAAGTAAAATTTTCTATAATTTTCATGACATGAAAAATATTTATTCAGCCATGTTATCAAGCAATATTCCTAGATCTGTTATTCTACTGCTTATATACGCCTTATTTTCTTACATTATTTGCATTAATTTTATTTTGTTTTTATTGCAGATTCTCATCCTGAAGAATTAACTTAATTTCATTAAAAGAAATGAAGTCATCTTTACTTTTCCTTTATTTATAAATATATAAGCCTTATAATAAAACTGAAATAATAAAAATTCAAAGCTATAGATCAAATTACATTTTAATGTATATAATTATAGTTAATTCCAGGAGATAATTTTACATTATTAATAATATATTTATATACTATTTCATAAAGAATTATAATCTGAACATAAAATTGATCATGAGACTGATTTTAGAATGTGTAATAATACTTTTTAGAGAAAATAAGTAGATATGTATCTAGTATTTTTTTATTAGGGAATTTAAAGGAACTTTATTAATAAAAATCCTATTAAAATAATTGCCTGAGTGTAGACTAGAACCAAAAAAGGAAATGTTTTGGAAAGGTCTTAGTTCTGTCTAGCAAGTCTTTGTATGAACCTAATGAAACTCCCAAACATGACATTACATGGCAGGCAAAGTGCTCTTTCTCTCTGAGATGTTACAGAGGACGTTCATTATCTACTAATGGTGTCAGATTCACCGGGAAGACTGGAAGATATTCCACTGAAACAAGAAATCTAAAAGTGACATAATTTGAGTTTAGACTAAAATGTCCTCTTCTGTTTTCCAAGGTCTTATTTTAAATATCTTTCAAAGCAAAGATGTTTAAAAATACTGGACCTAACTTTAAAATAGGTATCATCATATGTCAAAATAATTTGATAACTTTTGTTACAGTATGATACAATTTTCTTCCCTATGGCAAAATTTTAATAGCACTTTTACTGCTGCCAAAATATTTCAAGGATGATCGCATGGGCTTCTCAAGCTGTGTTTCTGGGAACACTCACTCTGGTGCATGCTGATAGGTGTCCTTTGCTTTAAAAAAGGTTCATAATCACTTTGAAGAATATATATATATATATATATATATATATATAATATGTGTGTGTGTGTGTAATTTCTGATTCAAAATTTTTAGAACAGCCACTATGATTATATTTGTTCTTGGGAAATTCCCTAAAGTTTGTTTTAGAGCTGTATGAAGGGGAGAAAATCTTGTGGGGAAATAGAGCTGAGAATAAAAGTGAAATGACTCTGTACCCAACTTCTATGAAATGGCAAGAGAAAAATGTTTCTTACCTGCCTGAACCACACATAAACTGTGAGGTAGATCATGAGACCGGCACAGAATACAGGGAGGATATATATAGGAGTGGCCGGCATGGCCTGTGACTGAACATCTCAAAGGACATCTCAAAGGTGCTGTCTTTATAGCCAGTGATCAACCAGGCGAGATGTTCTTTATTCCTCTGCTTTGAGAGATGAAAACTATTTCTACAATAAGCAGAAATTGAGGATCAAAATAGAACTAGAAAATAAAAGCATAAGAAATCACAACTCCTTTTTATCTGAGTCCTTGGTTAAAAGTTATTTTGACTGTAGGAACATTTCTTTGGACTAAGATTCCCAGGAATATACTTTATACAACAGTAATCAAGCTAATTAATCCCTGGCAGTATATACTTCATACTTATTGAGCTGAGCAAGTTTCTTTTCAAAATACAAATTACTTAATAGACTTCATTTTCTTAAACCTTTCACTAGATATGTGAGGCATGGAATATTTATAATTATCTTAATCAATGATGAAAAAGAAGCAAGTCATGTTCTAAATGCAATGCAACATCTTCAGTGTCGACCTTGAGTGACCTTAGCTCACCCTACTTGCAGTCTGTGGACTGTTTTAAAGTATATACTTTATAGGAAATAATTATTTTCATCCAATAATGTATTTTTTCAATACAATATGTCCTTTAATATATCCTCATTTCTTCTATGAATTACTGTAATCAATCAAAACAGTGTTGAAATATATTAGCTCTCTTAGAACTATTTTAGAAGCTGTAATCAGAATTATTTTAGTTGCTTAATTTACACATACCTTTAGAACAAACCACACTGTTTATCTAAACTTTCTCCTATGGAGGGCCTGCTAATTTCTGGAAGGTTTAATGCATTATATTTAGCTTGAAAGTCCAAGATTTTCTACTCTGAATGATATACCTGGGTTCTAGTAGGCCTGTAATAAGTACTTGCTGAATAAATTTTTAAAATATTTTAAAGAAACTCTAACTCTGTACCCTTTCAAAGTGTAAGGCAGGGGTGGCACACCGAGGGCCTCGATGCTGCAATGGATGGTGTATGTCACTAAAAGTTCTCAAAGCTCGCATCATCAGCCCAGGGCATCCTGCTCAATGACTACTTTATTCTAAGGTATTCACATGAACTTTGTCCTTAGCTTACTATTTTATTTAAATATTATAGTAATAAATTAAAATAATACATACATTTAGTTGTTATTTATATATTTTGCTTATTTTGAGGTTAAAGATAATATTTACAGTTAAATTATTCCTATAAAAAGTATCTAGCTCAGTACTTAATCAACAATAATTATAGCGGTTTTGGATGGGAAAACCCCAGCATTTTATTACATTTAAACTATTTTTATTAGTTTTCTCAGTTAATCTAGAAAGATATTTTTAGTTACACAAATAATTGTAGGTGAAAAATAAAATATCGTGTGAATACTCTAAATTACATTTACCAAAGGAATGAAATATGCAATATGTGCTTGTCTGTTGTCTAACAACTATGTAATGAAAATATACTCTCTTATGACATATAAATGTATTCTGTTATGACAGTGTTGCAATCCATGTAGGAAGAGTAGAGAGAGAGAGAAGATGAGATGGAGACAGATACAGAAAAAGAGATACGTGAAAGACTTTGTAAGTACTTACCAGCTTTATACAATATAATTGAAGGTTGTAGAAAATTTAATTATTTTTGGGGCTTTAAAATGAGGACTCTATAGCTGTGCTTCAGGGTTCTCTGAACACTGCCAATGAAATCCTCAATTAACATGCTAATATATTTATGTGATTTATTTGGGTAGGAAATTGTGAACTCATATATTTTCTTGTGGTTATTAATAAAAGCAAGTTACTATTATTGATAAATTTTTTACTCTCTATAGATTCATAATTTACAATTGAGAATTTATTTATATAATTGTTATTATTTTTTGGCTTGTAAAGAACTATCTTAATTTTAATTTTTGCACTTCAGTCAACACATTGTTTGGGTAATTGCAAGGTGTCCACCAGGAGGTATATGAGGAATAAAATAAAGCAATTCACTGTTTAAAAAAAAAAAACAGTTTAAAAGGAGAGAATAAGAAAATTGTAGACAGAACTAACAAGTGGTAAAAACATATGAAAACATTCTAAGTAAGTACTCACTGGTGAAACAAACATCGCAGATATTTTTATATTTCAGAAAGGAAAGATCTTCACTTCCTTGTTTGAGGACGGAGAGAGACAGTGTGGATCTCTCTAGGGAGGTGGGATTTGTGCAAACTGTGATGAAATAGGAGAAACACCTAGAGCTAAATTTTAATTGTGCTTCTCAGACACAGAAGTGTATTGGCTAGAGATCTCTAGAGGAGCCAAATCAATAGGAAATATATGTGCAGTTACACAGGGAATTTATTAGGCAGGCTTCCAGTGTCAGAAGTGAGTGCACAGTAGCCATCGGCATGCTGAACACCAGAGGATCCACGGATGCTCGGCGTAAGAAGGTGGAGCCTCAGAGCAAGAGGGGTCAGCCTGCGAGCAATGGCCTGGAAGCTCACAGGAGACTAAAGTCCGAAGGTGGTGGCTGCAAAAGATGCACTGCTCAAGCAAACTATACGATTGCAAAACCTACCAACTTCTTTCCTCTTTTTCCTTCTTCCTTTATCCCATCCAAGTTGCAAGCCTATTAATGACGTCCCGCACCACCAAGGGGGTGTTCACCCTCAGCTTGCAGACCCGGAAGCCAGTCATCTCTAGAAACATCCCAGAGAAACACCAGAAGGTGCTTCGTTAATGTACAGGTGCTTCTTCTCCCGGTCAGACTGATGGGCATCTCAAGACCCATGCTCACACAAAGTTATGCTCTAGTCTAAGGATTCTAATGTCAGGTGTAAATAGCTCTGGACTATCTTCCAAAGCAGATTATGCAATATTATCTATTGGAAATCATAATATACTACTATTTTGAAATAAGCATTATTTTTACCTTTATTGAGTTCACTGGTACATTTTAGACATAAATCATGACTGAACGCATCATTGAGAATTTGTACCCAGACATGATATATCTTTATTTTTTCAGTTCCCTTGCCCTCCCTTCAGGCCTCCCATATACATAAGCTTTGTTTCCATTTTTTCTTTTAGCCATCAATATTTTCTTTCCCTTATTTGCTTTTCTCAGCCCTTCCTTCAGTTAACCTTCCTCTCTGAATATTTCTTCCTATTTCATAATATTTATAAATTTTATACTCATTCACACCTTCAGTGTCTCATACTAGAGAAATTATATGGCATTTACACATCTGTGTATTATTTATTGTACTTATGAATATGATCTCAAGTTGCACCAATTTAGCCATAAATGTCTACAGTGTTTCTTTCCTTATGGCTCTGTAGTACTCCATTTTATTATTTTCTTTATCCAGTTACCATTTTATGGGCATCTGGGCTGTTTCCAAGATTTAGCTATTACAAACTGTGCTGCTATAAACCTGGAGACACATGTGTCACTGTGGTATGATGCTTTTGATTCTTTTGTGACTATACCCAGCATGGAAATAGCAGGATCAAAAGGGACCACTAATCCTCCTATTTGTTAGAAATGTCCACATTTATTTCCATAGTGGTTGCACCATTCTACATCCCCACCAACAAACATAGGTGTACAGATGTCGTTGTGACACGACTCTTAATTCTTTTGTATATATACCTAGCAGAGGAATAGCATGGTCAAATGGGACCTCTAATTCTAGTTATTTGAGAAATCTTTACACTGATCTCCACACTGGTTGTATGAGTCTACCCTCCCACAAACAGTAGAGAAGAGTTCCTTCTGGAGAAGGGTTTATTTCTTCCCACCACATGGGCTCTTAGTTGATTTTGAGATAGCAGCATTCTTTGGAGTAAGATGAAATCTCTGTGTTGTTTACATTTGCATCTCTCAAATAAGAGCAGCCTTCTATATTTTCATACATTTCTTTGCTGATTTTAATTCTTTATCTGAAAAATACCTGTTCATTTCAGATACCCATTTTTGAATTGTGTCTTTAAATTTGAAAATCTCATTTTTAAAATTCCTCATAAATTCCAGAGAATAGTCATTTGGCTGAGGAACAGCTAATAAAAAATTTTCCCACATTGTAGGTTATCTTTTTGCCTTGTTATTGCTATTTTTTACTATGCACAGGCTTTTCAGGAATATGAAACCACATTTGTTGATTGTTTGTGCTAGTTTCTATGCTACTGAGTTTTTGTTCATAAAGTGTTTTTCTACACCAATATCTTCAAGAGTTCTACTTAACTTATGTTTCAGCAGATTTAGTGTTTCAGTTTAATATTTAAGTCCTTAATCCACTATGACATTAGTTTAGTGCATAGTCCAGTTTTAATCTTTGGTAGGTTGAAATTCAATTTTCTAGCAATGTTTTCAGAGGTCATCTTTCCTCCGTTAAAGGTGTTTAACTCTTGTGTCAAAGAGGAGGTGACTTAGTATGTCTGGAGTTTTTTCTGCATCTTCTAATCTGTTCCACTGATCCTTGGGTCTGTTATTTCACTACTATCATGTTGTTTTGTAATAGTTTTGTTTTTACTGTATGGTTGCGAGTTCGGGATTATGATGTCCCCTGCTGTGTCTTTGTTGCCTAGAACTGTTTTTGCTATTATAGGTCTCTTCTGGTTCCAGATAAAGTTTTGGATTACTTTCTCTAGTTCTGTGAAATATTCTGTTGGGATTTCAACTGGGATTGCACTGAATCTATGTGGTACTTTCTGGAATATGACCGGGGATTTAGCTAGGCAGCACAGCACCTGCCTGCGGGCCAAAGGTCTGGGGTTCTAGCCCTAATGTTAAAAAAAGACAAAATCAGTATTCAATTTTTATTTAACCAACACAAAAATGTTGAAGTGTTTTGGGTGATTATTGTATTACATTCCTGTAAGTATTAGTGCTATTAGCATATCATTATAGATTATTTTCTTATGGTATATAGTGAAATGCATATAGCCCAGCAGTATTTGGAAGGTTGTAAGCTTCTGACTATATTTATAAACAGGTGTTTCAATGCTGTAAAAATGTCTATAGAAAAGATAATCTACTCATAATGTCTTTACTCTTTGTTACTTCTGTTAATTGATTCTTTTATCCAGTTGATTGTTCTCAGCAATTTTCAAACAATTGATCAAATCTATTTTGAGGTTATACTTCTCTATTCCAAGATTTTGTCATCAAGACTTTTCCTAGGATTTTATGAAATCATAGCATATAAAATTAGGAAACGCCATTAGTTCTTAGAGGTATTGAGATTCTTCATCAATTATACATTTTCATGGTGAGTAACAGCAAGTGACAAAATGTTAATCAGGTCCGTTTGCTGGATTTTCAGAGATTTTTCATAGACTAAAGTGTATGTAAATCTCTAGTGGTAGATATATTATTCAACATCTATTATTTAATCATAAAATACCTATTAATATGTAGTAGAACAAGCATTCTGAGGTACATGGTGAGAGGAATGCCAATTTAAGTCAAATACCTGGCCTTCTCTTCAGAAATGGCAAGTTAGGACCTGAATCACTCAACTGTTCACATACAGATAAAACATGTAACTTTCCTTTCACAGAAAGCATAACATGAGAAGATTAGAATTTTAAAGGTGAAATAGTAGAACACCAGATGACATTGGAAGAGAACCAATGGAGGAATAGCACAAGGGTGGCTGGAATACAGGACCATGTGTGCCAAACCAACGCCGACTCCTGATTGGGATGGATGATCGAAGAAAGAGTGATGACTTAGGTGAGAAGCAGAAGACTGAAAAGAGATAGCTCTACAATATTGCTGCATAGCTCTCCTAATTCTGGATAGAAAATGAAGAGAAGCCAGACATTTCCATTCTGGCCAGACAAGGAATAAGTCAGAAGTACCCAAATTAAAAAGCACACATCCTACCAGCCTGTCAGGGATAATGAAAAAGTGCTTCAGCTAATGTATTTGTGCTGCCAAATAAAACCCTTCTTGATTTATTTGGGATTTCCTTATTTAATAGCTGCCTAACATCAATTCCTACATTAGTCTGCCAGTCAACAACACCCATTAAAATACTGAGAGATAAAACAGTCTTTCTCTCATTTGACTTAGACATGGATGGATAAAAATAAAATAAAATAACCATATATGAGGAATTGCAACAAAAATGACTGAAATAAGCAAAGAAAGTGGTCCTGGTGCTGGTAGAAATTATTAGAAGGGAACCAAACTGAAAGAAAAATAGTCTTCTGATTTCAGTAAATTCCAAGATGCTGTTTTTGAAGAAAAGCAAATACAAAAAAATCCATAAAATATGTAGCAGTACAACTTAGTTATTTTATTCACTTAAGGATACATTAAGTATGGAATACAAAATAGTTGTTCAAGAAAAGTAATTTAATCAGAGAGTGGAGCTTGACACCATGTTGAATAATATTTTGTATTTATAATAATTCATATTCTAATTCATTATAATTTCAACATTTAAAGCCACATTTAAAGAGAGCATATGATTATGCTTTTTTAACAGCATATAAATTCTACCATTAACATAAAATGATGATGGAAAAGATGAATTTGCTAATATATTTATTTTTAAGGCATGTATAACAATGACATAATAAGATAGGGCTAATCCAGGGTGTTATTTAGATGCTTGAAAATAGTCATCAAGAAAATGAAAATACATGAATAGATAAAAGTGGTTTCTCTGGTTGGAGAGAGAAGTGGCCTTTTATTTTCAAACCGAGATTTTAAATTATGTGCATGTATTACAATACTTTAATAAGAATAAAAAGTCAAGGTTAAATAACATTTAAAAGTAGATTATGTTATGGTTTAAGTATGAAGTGTGCCCCAACAACTAATGTATTGAGAAATTGATCCTTAATGCAATAGAGGTTGTTCTCAAAAGGTGTTAGACTATAAGAGGTTAAGCCACTGACTTCATCCCTGACTGGACTATTAGAAAGTAGACCTAGTTGGAGCCAGTAGATAACTTTGTGAATGACTTTGAAAGGTTTGCCCCTTTCCCTCCGTATTGTCCCTCCATCCTATGCTGCTAGGAGTTGAGCAGCTTTTCTAAGGCATGCTCTTCTATCACTCCCTTCCTCACGACATTTCTCAAGTCTGTGGTCAGCAGAGCTGATCATGGATTGAGACTGAAAGACAGAGACTAATTAAACTTTTCCTTTTTAAATTGATTTATGTGTGATACTTTGTCACTGTAATGGAAATTGACCAACAAAGATTAACATATAGCTAATTTCGTGAAAGACGTTGGAAAGAATTATAGTCTTAAGACCTTTCCTGTTAGTTTGAAATTATTCAGCACTTTCATTCTTGTGTTTCAAGTTCATAAGGCTCATTATTCTCAGAATTGTGAAAGTAGACATATCATCTAATTAGTGCTGCTTTCCCAGTTTTTGACAAGTACTTTCCATAGAGCAGACACTCATGTGCTTGTATTTTATATTTTCCAAAGAATAGGCATCCACAGAGCAGGAACTCAAATCTTAGTACTATGTCAGAAGATGGAATCAACTAAAATAATATTAACATTCACTTACAAATCTCTTTGCCCTAATTAGGGATAAAACAGTCAGGGAATATATTACTAAAGCATATATGTCATTCCTCCTTGTGAAATTCCTTCTTTGTAAATACTTATATAACATCCACATTTACTCACTCTCAAATATGTATTGTGTTTGGACATACATACCAATCTTATATGTTACATTTTGTGTATTAGGCAAGTCATCAGTCAATTAAAAAGCCCTTTAGAAGATGACAATTAAAATTTCTATAGAAATCTGTAATTTTATGAGCTTTCATTTGTCAAAATATGATCTGCATCATCTAATTTACCTAAATTATTAATCTTCATATTCTATTCAAGGTAGAGTCAAGTAAAATAAATTCAATAAAGAATTCTTAAATACAGTCTGCATTTGGTTATCTTTATTTTTGTATGATTAATTATGCATGATGACATTTTTGTGTGCTTAAATAAGCATAAGTGTGTTTATTTCTCTGATTGTTTCCTGTCTTTTGGGAATACTTCTATTATTCACTATTAATGCTAATCATTTGTCTTCTTATTTGTGAATCTTGAAAAAATTGATGATCATGGATTTTTTGCAATGTTCTTTGTCTAATATTAGAAGCTAGAGTTTTTCCAAATTCTAAGCCAACTTGTATTGAGTTTAAGCAGAGATGCTTAGGGGAGATGAGACATACATACTTCTCTTTCAATACAAATCTATTTGCTCAGGATCCCTCCAATAAGACACCTTTTGGCAAGCATAGGAATGATCACAGAGGAACATACTGTCAGGATTTAAGTAAAACTTATTATTATTATTATTATTATATATTTTTTTTTTTTAGGATTTTTTGAGACAGGGTCTCGCTTTGTGGTTCAGGCTGGCCCTGAGCTCAGCCTCCAACTCACATCACAATCCTCCTGCCTCTGCCTCCCGAGTGCTGGGATTACAGGCGTGAGCCACCACGCCCGGCACTGTGGTGTGTGGTACTGGTTGCTGCTGGGTGTAAGTCTCCACACCCAGTATTGTTATGTGGTTACCGGGGAATCGAACCCGGGCCCTTGCGCTTGAAAGACAGGTGCCGGAACCACTGAGCTAACTCCTCGGCCCAAGTAAAACTTATTTTTTCATCAAGCCATTAAACCTAAGTAGCATTGTTTGATTAATTACACATGCAAATGTGTTCATTAGTTGTAAATTTATATTCTACCCCCCGGCTAGCCCTATTTGATTTATAATTCTGTATACTTACAAGGCTATAACTTTAGGATGATAATTTCTATATCTTGTTTTATGGAAGATTAAGGTAGAAAAATTGTTTGTAATATGAAAGAAATCAACCTTTGCACCTAAATATATAGGAAAGCTTCAACAAAAGGTTCTTTTTAAAAACTTAGCAGAACTTAGATACATTGCTTAAAAGTATAGATACAGGTGAAACTTCCTAACATTTAATTCTCTGTGAGTCTGGAGACGATTGGTGTGAAAAATGAGTAGAAATCTGTTCTGGAAGAAATTTTTAGTCTCTCTAGGTGTAGGACTGAATATGTGAACAGTGTCTGAATTCATGTTTAGATTAAATACAATTTTTCTCTTTTCTTCTGCATTTAATAAGGGAACTAAATATCCCAAAGTCTGCCATTTTTTTCTTTTCAACTCCTACTTTGTTGGAGAGTTGTAAAAATGGTTACACTTTTCGATTTCTGTTCTCTAAATGAATTTAAATAGACTCCAAATATCCATATCTACTTTCACGTAAAATAGTTCACATTACTTTTAATTGGGAAAAAGCTTCTACTAGAAAAAAGTCCAAAGGAAGCTTTTATTAAAATATAGAAATCATATATAATTTTCTTCATAATATATTAAAATAAACTGCAAGTAAGCAGATTTTTTTTTTTTAACAATCGGACTATGCTATATTTATCTGGCTACCCGTTGATGAACATTTTCATTGTTTTTGTGCTTGACTTCTGTTAATTCAGTGGCTTTGAGTATTAGGGCACTTATTTCTGTGTGGTACATAAACATTTAAATTTTAAGATATTTTAAAACTGTTACCAGAGGTGGTATCTACATTCGACATTTCTAGCCAAAAATCACAAGAGTTCTTGCTTCTCTATGTCCTTCTCAGCCATCAATCTTTCCAGTATTTCAGTCATGCTAATGTGTATTTATTAGCACGTCATGCTTTAATAATGTCTTATGTAAGAAATTTCTTTGCGGAGTAAGCAAGATGGCCGACGGATACAGCAGGTCCTCCTTCTCCCATGGAGAATGAAGTAGAACGATGTATCAAACAGAATACCTCTATGCAAATGTGAGAGATTTGTGAAAAATCTATATAATTTAGGCTATTGTAACACTGAAAAAGATCTCCAGCGTAGTGGACAGAAACCCACAGCATTTTGTGCACTCCCCGGCCCCTTCCTTTATGTGGCTTTCGCCCAAAACACCTTATAGGAAACTTTCATACTGGCCTCTACCCTGGGGATAGAAATGAGCAGAATCAGCATGTAAATATTCTAGCTCATCCAAGGCTTTGCAAAACTATCTTCTGACTGCTCTATTCAAGTATTGATTGAACTTATGCTAGAGTTTAGAAGCTGTTAAAAGCAGAAGGGCACTCTAGGGTTGTAAGGGAGAGAGTTAGATACCAAAAGTTAGGAGCCTGTCCGCAACCTCGCCTGCGCTGACTGCCGAAGTCTCTGCCTGCATTAAGGTCGATTGTTCAAATATCCGAATCCCGGCAATGTATTATAAGGCATACAAAGGAACAGGGACATGGGACTTGATCAACAAGGAATGAAATGAAACGCCCTAAAGTGATTCTAAAAACTGAAAATCCGTGTGGTGTTGAAAAGAAATGAGGAAAACTGCCAAAATGTTATTGACAAAAAAGAACACATATTGGCAACTGAACAAAAGCTGAAAAGAATCTAGAATAAAAATGAAAATATCAATAGACTGGTAGAAGCTGTAAGAAAATGAAATAGATAAACTTCTGTAACTAGAAATTCAAATTTTGAACTGAAAAACCTGAGAGGCTCAAATGTAGGTATGGACAGATTAAAAGTCAAAATTTGTGTTTTGAAAGTAACCTAAATTTGAGCTAGAGGTTAAGTGAAAAAGAAATGAATGAAAGAAAATAAGAAGAAGAACTTATTGGAAATCATCAAATTCAACAGTATATGCATTGTGGAAATCATAGAGGAAGAGAAAAACTGTGTGGTATAGAGGTTATTTGAAGAAACAACGACCAAAACTTATAAAAACTGAAGAAAAATAAGTCAGACAACACCACTTACAGTAAGTTCAAAGACAATAGTGCCAGGGCACATTATAATTTGTCTAAAATTGAAGACAAAAAAGAAAATTTTGAATATAACAAGAGAAATTCATCACATACAATATCCCTTAAAATATCTACTGCAGATCAGTAGAGTGTGACTATGTGTGTGTGTACATGTATGTATATATTCAAAATAGAGTAGAAACAAGTATAAACCAAAGATACTGTTCACAGAAAAACTGCTTCAGAAATAAGAGAGACATCACTGGTTTTTCATTCAGTCAAAAACAGAAAGAGTAGAGTTCATGGTCAATAGACCTATTCTTCAGGAAATATTAAGGATAATTAAGTAGAAAGTGTTCTATACAAACTCCACAGATTCACAAGTGTTTTGTTTCAAGTGGTTTAGTATTTGTATAGAAAGTATGCAATCTTCCCATGACTTTTATATTATCTCTAGAGTGTTGTTGATATTTAGTACAATGCAAACATTGTTTAAATCTTTGTTTTTACTGTGTGGTGTAGGGAACAACCATTAGAAAAAAGAGTCAGATGTGTTTAGTAGAGACACAGCGTTTTGAAAAAATATTTTCAGTCCATGGTTGGTTGAATTCATGGGTATAGTACACACAGATACTATAAAATGTATGTATTGTTTTGATTTTGGTGAGGAAATTTATATGTTAAAACTTGTATCAGTTCTGAAGCTATTCTAATGATCCTGTAACATGTAAGTATTAAACTCTGATGACTTTTTATACAGAAAAGTAATGACAAAAATTTACATAGTTTTATGGAACTAGAATAACCAGAAACATTTTTGCAAAATATGTAGCAACTAGTTCTATGTTATTTTCATCCTATATGATAAAATCTACCTTTTAATTTGTGTATTTAGATTATTTATACAATATAATGATTGATATTTCAGGTTTAAATCTACCATCTGTACACTAGTTTATAAAGAAAAATAGGTACAGTTATCTGATAATTTTGGAGATTGAAAGTTCAAGCTGAGGCTGGGGATTCAGCTCAGTGGTTTCGGCGCCTGTCTTGCAAGCACAAGGACCCGGGTTCGATCCCTGGTAACCACATACAACACTGGGCATGGACACTCACTCCCAGCAACAACCAGTACCACATGCCACAGTGCTGGGTGTGGTGGTTCAGGCCTGTAATCCCAGCAGGAGGATTGCTGTGATGTGAGTTTGAGGCTGAGCTCAGGGCCAGCCTGAACCACAAAAGCAAGACCCTGTCTCAAAAAAAAAAAAAAGAAAAAAAGTTCAAAATGAACTTCTATCAGTTTGATGGAAGGCCTAAAGCCATTTTGCATCTTTGCTGATATGCCTGTAAGAAGGAGACTTAGCTGGAGAGTAGTTCAGGAGTGAGGCTCATTCTTAGAAGAATCAAGTCATATCAGATAACAGAGATTTCCAATAAACTATTGTAATCTGTTGGCAAGACAGCCTCTTCAGAGACTTAAAGACTTCCCACAAGGCCCTGCCCATCTCATCACTTCTCAGTCCTACCACTGAAGACCAGATTTTAACACATGAACTCCTGAGGGGCAAAGCACATCCTGATTATGGTGATACTGCATAAAAGTTCAAGTCTGTCTTTTCACTCTTCTCTCCTTTATGTTAACTTACCAGACAGTTTACTTTGGCTTCACTAAAAATTCTAAGGTATATTATTTCAGTTTTTATTCTACTCAATTACACTTCAAATAAGTTTAATGATAAAAATGTATTATTATGAGATTATTCTCTCATACTTTTGCTTGCATAATTTCTGAGAAGTTATTGTTAATTTCTTTTTGGGTTGCAACTCTATCCTTCCATGCTTTAGAGACTATTTTTTTAATGTGATAGGAATCTTAAACCTGTATATATTATGCATTTATATGTTTCCCTTTGTTTTTCCTACTTAAGGTTCATTGATGTTCTTATATCTGTGAGTTTTTAATATTTATCAACATAGGAACTTTTTGAGGATTGTTTTTTCACTGATTTTTTTTTTTTTGGTCTATATTTCTTCAAAGTGAAACAAATATACTTATATCATCTATATCTATATCTATTAGTTCCTCTTTTCAAGTACAGTTTTTCTAGTTCCCATTCCTCTTTGCTTCTTTCTCTCTTGTTAAGTATTAATTCATGTTTCTATTATCCAAATTACATACTTCCTCCTTATACAGAGTGAGAGCTCTTTTCAGCATACTGATTACATGCTGTTCTTTTCTCTCACTACTTTTGCTTGATTCTTTCTATGTACATTTTGTATCACTGATGTTTATTATCAACACTTTTCCTTGAGCCACACTTGCTATTCCTTCCACTGGTCTCACTAGACACAAGAAAATATGTTTTAACCGAAGGAATGGAAGAAAGTCAACAATCCATATTCATCTTGAGTAATAAAATACATAATTATGTGCCAGAACAAGGGCTAAATTTTAATGTCTTTCTAAATGTTATTTCTCAATATATTTATTAAATAAAAACAAGTGAATATATTTTTATGGTAGAAATGTTTTGTATTTATACAGACAATATGTTTTTGGAATTTCTGAATTAATTCTACCTTGAAACATTCACTTTCATAACTTTATTATTAAAATGCATCCTACATGTAATCATGTAAGTTACTGCATCTCACTAATGAATTTTTCTTGATCTTAGGGATACAGGTTAATTATGCTAATTTCTTATTGAAATTTTTCACAACACAATTGATAGTAGCTAGATCTTTGCTGAACTCCATATGGCCATCAATGGATGAATCAATGAAGATAATATAATACTTACATAACAGAGCTTTAACCTGACATGAAGACAGATAAACCTGAGTCATTTATAAATGAAGTGGATTCATGCACTTGGAATAAACAACTTTGAGCGAGATATCTAGGACTTGGAAACATAAATTTCATGTAGTCTCTCTTATAAGAGAAACTCAAATTATAAATAAGGAACAAAATAAAACTTAAATAATAGGAAATAGGGATATAGATATTTTCAGATGTCAAGGGGATCAAGGGATGGATAGAGGATGGAGGGAAGGGTGATGAAAGGGACAGAATAAAATTGATACATCGTATACATGTGCCAGATCCACAAGCAAATGTAAACATTATATAATGCAGACATGTACTAATAAAATAAAATAATAAAAGGAAGTTATTAGAATTTTCAGAACCACAGGGAAAATGTACCCACATAGAGGGCAATAGTAAGGTGTTAGATCTGAGGATAATTAAATTAAATATGTTCAAATAGTAAACATTACCTCTTGACAAAGCAATTCAAAGACACAGAACTGGAAAACAAAAACTCTATAAAGAGATTTTCATACCAAAAAAAAAAAAAAATCTTCGTTGTGTTTGACATCTACTTTCAGCATGCAAGTATTCATACATACACACACACATAACTTGAATTAAAAAATTTAAAAAATACATCAATAAATCTCCCAAAGCTGATATAAGGAGCATAAATGGAGAGAATATCACATTCAGATAGCAAATAGCATGAAATGATTAAGGATGAAGCAAATAAATTTGGTGGGCACAACCATGACTGGAGTATAAAACAAATTGGCCAAGTGGTTATGGGAGATATAGATGAAAAGTATTGGAAGAGAAGATCAATAAGGTTTACAATATGAATGACAAATTTACTAAAGAAACAGGCTCCATGAAAAAGTGTGGAACAGAAATCCTAGATAAAAAAAAATTCTGTAAAATTTATAGAAATTGATAATAAAAGAGAACTAAATGATATATTCAGAGAAAACTTAAAAATGAAAGGAAGCAAGAAAGATCCACCTAGAAGCTATTAAATAGTAGTAAAACAACTTAAGATTAATTAGAAACAAATTAGACTGACAATAGAGAATTAAAATAATATATTCAGTGAAATCATAACAGAAAACTTTGTAAATATAGGGAAAGAACTGATCATGTAGGTTGAAGACACTTATGATTCACAAAAAAGTATACTGAAAAAAGAAGCTTCCCATGACACATCATAATAAAAATCCCAGAAGTCAAACACAAAAGCAAAACTCTTAGCAGCTGTCAGAGAAAAGCCAAAAGACACTTATAAATATAAGCCCATCAGGATTACAGTAGACATTTCAAAACAAAGTTTAAAGCCCAGGAGAGCTTAGAGTGAAATGTTTCAAGTGCTTAAAAATCCAAACTTCAAATTCAGACTAATATATCTTGCAAAATTATCTTTTAATATTGAAGGAGAAATTAGGTCATTTCATGATAAAGAGCATCTTAAGGTATTCACCTATGTCAAAAGAGCACTTCAGGAATATACTTTAGTATCCTAGACAGAGACAATGAAACTAAAAAATAACAGTCAGATAGAATGAATATGGCAAGCAAACTGAACTGTTAACAAAAAAAGAAAAATAGAGTCAGCAACAAAAAAGAGCAAATCAATATTTTTCAGCAAAAGCTCAAAGTAAAGAGTTTAAATTCTCCACTTAAAAGACATAGATTGGCAGAGTAGATCATACACAAAAGCCTAATGATCTACTGTAGTCAATAGGTTGATCTAACAAAAAATGAAATTTATAGAATAAAAATCAATGGATGGAAAAATATTACATTCACTGGGACCCCAAAAATGTTCAGGCACAGCAATTTTGTTATGCAAAATCAACTTCAAGTTAAAACTGATCACAAGGGGAAATAAGGTCACTTATTATATATTAATTAAATGAACAATACAACAGAAAGAGATAAAAACTAAATATACATGTACCCCATATCACTGTAATTAGTTAATTAAAACAGTACTATATATAAAAGATTAAATAAAGATGAACAGAACCATAGAGCAAGAACTCAGTCTCCCGTTTCCACAGACAGATAGATCATAGTTCAACTAAAGAAAAACTTAATAAATTATTAGAATTGAACCAAACTTTTGAACAGATGGATTCAACAGGTATTTACCAAGTGTTATGCTTAATACAGTAGAATGCACAATCTTCTCAACATTACCAAGAACTGTCTCCAAAATGGACCACTTAATAGTCCATTTACCTTGCTTAAATAAATACAAAAGAATAAAAATCACTCTTTGCATACTAGAAGACAAAAGTGAATTGAAATGGGAAATCCACCTCAAAAGGAAACTCAGAAACTTTACAAACACTTGAATATTAAATAGCACATTTTTGTACTCTTAATTGGTCACAGAAAAAAAATCAAGAATAAATGATTTTTAGTTATTAAAATCAGAATGGAAATTAAGTAAAACCAATGAATAAGAAATATAAAGAATCAATGAGTCAAAGAAACAAAAGAACCATAAATAAAAAAGACTCATTCCCAAATTTACCAAAAGAAAGAATAACCCCAGGCTAATGCAATTGGAAGAAAAAAATTTAAAATAACACTGAACAGCACCAAAACTGAGAAAAGTTGCCCTCCAACAAATTGGAGAATCTTGAAAAAGTATATAGATTCCCAGACTCAGATGAATTACCATAAACTGAACAAAGAATATATAAAAAAACTGAATAATCCAGTAACAAGCAATTAAATTGATACACCAATAAATTACCAACTAGTAAAAGCTCAGAGCTTGATGGACTCATTGAGTTCTATTTCAGAAATAAAATGAAACCAATATTCCTCAAAATGTTTAATGGAGTTGACAGTAGGAATCATAAATTCATTCCTAGAAGCTAGCAATTACCCTGGTTCCAACTTAAAAAATAAATCAGTATCTTAATTAACATAGACACAAAAATCTTGAACAAGATATTGGCAAATAGAACACAACTAATCATGAAAAGATTATAAATCAAACCTGAATAGGTGTTATTCCAGGTTTGCAGGAGAGACTCAGTATACAAAAAACAGTGAGTGTAAACACCACATAAATAGAAATAAAGATAAAAATTACAGCTTAATTTCAGTGAATATAAAAACACCCTTTGACAAAATCCAATATGCTTCATGAGAAAAGCCTGAAAAAAATAAGTAACAGAATCTATAAGAAACCATTCATGACAAATTTACTTCCAACATCATAGTAAATAAAATGTTAAAAGATTTCCCTCTGAAATCAGACATAAGACTAGTGTATGCACTATCACAAATACTATTCAGCATAGTATTCAAAACATTATCCAGAACAATCAGGCAAGAAAAAGCAATATAAGAGATTTAAAGAGGAGAAAAATAAAAGAAGTAAGGTAATGTTTCTTTGAAGAAAACATGACCTCTTAAATAGGTGGCTATTTTCACCAAAAGACTCTGAGAATTAAGCAAATTCAGCAGTGTAGCAGGACAAAAAACCAACCCAAAAATCAATAGTTTATTGTACATCAATGATGAGCTCCCTAAAAAGAAATTAGGAAAACAACACCATAACAATAGCATAAAAAATTAAATACTTAGAAGTTAACCTCACCATGGGAGTGAAAGAATTTTGCGACTAAAACTATATTACTCTGGAAAAAAAAGATCGAAGAGAATATGAAACTATAAAGACAATCCTAGATCCTGGATAGGCAGGAAAAATATTTTCAAAATGTCCAACAATTATTTTTGAACTGCTATACAGATGTAATGGATTCTCAATACAAATAGCAACAGGGTTCCTCACAAAATTAATCTTAAAATGTATATGATAACTGAAGAGACCCTGAGTCACAAAAATGTAGGAGATGTAAAAACACTTCTCCTTGTGATAGAGAGAAAAGTGTCTTTTTGCAAATGCTTTTGGAAATTACTGGCTACACAGCTGCGGAAGTTTCAAGCTTAACTCTCATCTCTTACAGTATACTAAACTAAATCAATATATGTATCAAATATCTAAACACTGAGCAGAAAAATCCACTGAAACTTAAAATAGGTAAAACATTTACAGTCATAGATTTAGGTCAGGAAAGAGTTTCTGAACAGAACTCCACTGCATAAGAAATAACTTCAAAAATTAACAAATGAGTTTAATGAAATGAAAAGGGTCCTATCAACAGAGTGAACAGACAATGTACAGAACTGGGTAAAAGCCCTAGGTTTTTCTGGGACATATTACTAATGTATATAATACAGAAGAACTCAAAATATTAGACCCTTCAAATAAAAGATCCAATTAAAAATGGGAACCAAAATAAACGCATTTCTCAGAAGCACAGGTGGCCAGTACATACATGGCAAGTACGTTAGTTCAATAGACTTTAGAGAAATACACATTAAAATAGCACTGAGATCCTATCTTTCCCCAGAAAGAATAGCTGGTTTTAAGAAATCAAATTACAAAGCTGGTGAAGCTGGGGGAAGGGAACTCTTCTAAATTAAATGTAAAGAAGTACAGTCACTAAGGGAATCATTATTGAAAAACTACAGCTAGAAATTGCATTTGGTCCAGCTGTTTCCCTTCTAGGTATCTTCCTTCTAGGTATCTTCTAGGTATCTTCCTTTATGTCCTTATGAAGGACATAAAGATATATTAGAGTGGTACATAGAGACCAGTGTTTACAGCAGTGTGATACAATAGAGCTGTGTCTTGGAAGCAGCCTGCCTGTCTATTAGTAGATAAATAGATTAAAAAATTGGATATTTGTAAAAAATAGAATACTAGTCCACAAAGGATAAACTCAAGTCATTTGGAAGAAAACACATACACTTTGTGAGCATGAAGGTGTGTGGACTATGTACAGTCTTTCACACTCAGAACTTTGAACATTGCAATGTTTCTCTTATAAGAAAGAATGAAATTATAAATCAAAGGACGATATAAAAGACAGATAATAGGAAACAGAGAGAAAGACTTTCTATAAATAGGAAAGGACCCAAAAGACAGAGTATAGGGAAGAGTGGAAGAGGAAGGGCGCAAAAAAGATCTAAAATGTATGTACCAACTCCCTTTAATGTGAGTCTTCTGAAACGCAAATGTACACCAATAAAATAAAAAATAAAAATCTTAGCAACAAAGCATCAACCTGTTGAAAGTTTTACCCAGGAAGAGGAAAAAATATTTTAAAAATATTTACCGTATTGAATTAAAATGTATTGAAATGCACTTAAAATGACTCATAAAAAGTTAGAATATAGACAGGGCCGGGGATTTAGCTCAGTGGTTCTGGCTCCTGTCTTGCAAGTGCAAGGACCCCGCTTCCATCTCCAGCAACCACATACAATGACGGGCATGGAGACTCACATCCACCAGCAATCAGAATCACATGCCATAGTGCTGAGCATGGAATCTGAGCTAGAAAAAAGCGAGACTCTGTCTAAAAAATGAAAAGAAAAAGTTAGAATATAATATATAATATATTATTATTCTTTAACTTTTATAGAATGTTAAAGGTCCATTTTAATGACCAGTGCAATTCGTATGTAATTCTCTCTTATTTCATACCATCAATAGAAAATATAATGTACTTTTCTAAGAAAGCAATAGCTACACTCACCCTTATTTCTGCCATAATTTAATTCTCTCACTGGCTTTTCCCATCTGTTCATGACTGATGGTAGGCAGAGACATATGGCAGCAATGAGAGAATTTGTAAGGAAGTCTGTTAATGGAAGTAAGTCAACAATTAGGAAAATTCAAGAGTCAAGGAGAATTAATAAATTTGGCAAATGCTTGGTTAGCAGAGCTTCTTTTGGAGAACAATGCCAATGGTCTCCAAGCATCTTTGTTGCACCTTCTCTTGTCAAGAATAACAATGATTTGCAGGGCTAGGGTGAATTTAATATAGTTGCAACCAATTTGTCTCCCATTTCTTCTGGCCTAGTGGTTTTCCAAAACAGACCCCCTCCAAAAGTCAAATTGCGAGACCAGAAAAACCAAGTAGGTAATCTTAGTAATGTGCTAAATCTAACTATTTCCATTGTTCAAAGCAATCTTTTAGAAATGTACAAAAATTTGAAAAAATATTTAAAAGTAGCATAATTAACATGATCCTCTAATGTCTTTTTAGTAAATACTTCTATTTTTAGGACAAATTCCTGTGTGTTAAAAACAAACGCATGTGATGAAAAATAATTCACTTTTATCAAATCAGTGGCTAAATTGCTTTGTCTGTTAACAACAATATTCCTTTAACTTTTCTGTCATTTCTCTTATCTCAGTGAAATTGTCCTAAGAACACAAGAAGATGAGGAAAAATATCAATATTTTACAGGAATACATTTTTTTCCTTTGGTTATATGTCTTAAATTTTACTTGCATCTAACTTTCTTGGACCTTATAGGTTAAAATCTCTTTTTATTTCTTTGATCCAAATACAATTTTCCACCAAATGTAGCATACAGATAAATTTCTTTTTTAAAATTATGACACTTGATCTTGTGCTGTTTATTGTAATGTGCTCTTTTCTCTTGGCTTTCTAGATTTCTAATGGAGGTTTGAATCTATTGAAAATTGTCATAATTTCAACTTGTGTATCAACTACTGCACGTGCAGTCTTTTCATCTGTTATGTCTAAAGAACTTGTCCCCTTCATGGTAAATGAAGGCATGACTCGTTACCCTGAAATTTAGAATCAAATACTACTCACGAACGAGATTAAACAAATAAGCAGAGAGCCAACATTTGGACTTTTTTTTCAGTTTAGACATATTAATGTAATACTATTTAAAATTGAAGTTCACTTAGCATAAGTATTTTTGAGTCATCAGTGGCAGCTGTAGCCAGAGATCTGTTTTCCTTTCTCTATCACAGATGAAGAATTTTCGGAGTTTTCATCTCTTTAAGATCTTTCACAGTACAATGCTCACAAATTCCCCTTTTTATCTCTGGGCTTCACCAGGTTAACTCTTCCTCATTATTATTTATCTGAGGGAAGGTTTATTGGGATAAGTCAGACAACCAACAACATTCACAGGGATCCCTATACAAATGCTTATTTCTTGTCTTGAACAAATCTGCAGCTATGAACTCTGAGTCATTTGACTCTTAGAAAGTACTCATCTCACACTGACTGGCATTTAATCTCAATCTTCTTCCCTCATAAACTGTACCTCAAGCCTCATTTCACAGTCTCTTATGTACATTTAAAAACACTTTATTTAACATGATTGACATACATTTCCTATCTCTTGTATTAACATTGTCCTTTGTTTTATTATCAGCAAGATAAGCTATAAGACCAGTGTTTTGGAGGTAAGAATTTGTCCACCAACTGGAGACTGGATAAAGAAGATGCGATTCTTTTATACAATGGAGTATTACTCTGCCAGTAAAAATGATAAGATTGAGTTATTCATACTCAAATGGATGTACCTTGAGGACATCCTCATAAGTGAAATAAATAGGTCACAGATGGGTAAATATTGTATATTTTCTCTGGTATGAGAAAATGAAGTTGTAAATGAGTTTTAGTATAAACAGTTGATATTGTGAAATAGAAAATATTTAAAAGGAAAGAGGGAGTAGGGGTAAATAACAAGGGGGAAAAGAATGTGAAAATAATACAGAAAAAAGGGAACAAAGCTTATGATATAGGGGTGGAGGATTGAAGGGCTAAGAGGAAGGGGAAAAATGAGAATCAAGTCATGTCATATTCTGGTACAAACTCTTAATGTTGAGTGCAATGATGATATATATTCATTATGTACCAATAAAGATTAAAACGAGGAATTTGTGAATTTTATTTATTTATTTTCTCCTTTTATTCCTTTCTGTCTTTTCATTTTTGAAAGTGTTCTTTCTAGCTTTCTGAATGAAATATCAACATATACTTTGTAATCTTGCTTCAAGTACCATACAAGTTAACTCATGTGAAGTTCATAGTGTATGATCTAATGCCTAAAATGCTACTTGCCCTCTAACTCATTACATTCTTATATATCTGCAAGAATAAAGTCCCTTGCTGAATGTACTTACTGTATACTGACCTTTCTTTTCTCAACAGTCTCTTGCGTGTTTTCAGTTGCCATGAAACAAGGCATTCTCCAAGCTTGCAACATCCCTGTGGTCTTCCTAAGGGGAACCAATTTCTATTCCCATGCTTCCTTTATTATTAATTCCATATTCCTTAAACTGACATTAAAGCATGAGTCCACAGAGCAGTGGACTCAACATGTATGGACCATCTACACTCTGTGAAGTTTTGTTCTATGCAAAGACAACACATAAGTATGTCACATTACACTTACTCCAAGGGCGAAAGTGCTTCACATGGGCAGCTATCTCATGCAGCGGGTGATTACAGGATTCCTGAGTAGATTCTTCTCAATATCTTACTGTGCTTTAATTCTATGTGTAGAGTTCCACAGGTGTCCCACTCAGCCAGAAAAAAAAAAACCCTGACGCTATAGATTTATGTCCTAATAAGATATCCCTTTGTTGCCTTTCTCCCTCAAAACAGTTTTATTCTGAAGTTTCTAACGGTGTTTCGAGTTGAAATGGTGTGTCCGCCCATCACATAGCCCACTCAGGAAGCTGGGTTGAAGGGCAGCTGACCATGGTGAGGACAGTCCTCCTTCCTAGTGAAACAGGAAAGCTGGCTCTCCACTAAGTCAGAAAACTTAATATTTACCTTGATACTTTCACTACCTGGCTGTGATAACCAAATAAGTTAATTCTCAGGCTTGGATGATTTTTTTAAAAAAATCTGTATCTATTCCTGCAATGTGTACCTTGTGCCCATTTATAAACACTAGTAGAAAGCACAAACCAGTAAAGCTTCAGAATCTCATACTTTAACTGAGGGAAATCTTCACCTGTGGCATAAAGAATGAAATAAAATTGGATATTTGGCATGTAGTGTATTTGCTTATGCACTAAATAATATTAAAACATCACAAATGGGGTGATTACTGGTAGCTGTTGGAGCTGGTGATCATTCACATACTATCATGGAGAGTTGTTTGTAAAATATGGTTGAAGTGAGGTTGCCATCCATTTGAACATGCTCGTGTTTGAAATCTTTCTACACATTGTCATATGAGTACATCCTGTTATGCCATGAAACCTGAAATCTATTGCTGAGATTTTTATGGTAGATCCATAGTTATTTCCCTGGAGTTGAAAACACATAGAAGTAAACTCAGCAATGAGCTAATTCATCTCTGCTGATCTGTTACAATAACTTAGAAAGCAGAACGCTTTTATAGCGCTTTACGACCTCTTCCAATTTTATATGATGTGCTTTCATCGTCCCATCCCATAACCACCGATATATCCAGTTTCTGTTTCCTTGGTATAAAAAATTTTATCTTTTCTATTAAATAAGAAAGGTCATTTGACAACCAAATTTTGGACAATGCTCAAATACTATCACAGGCAGACTACCAGCATTACGAGCGAGACACTGAAGGTCTGTAGTTCCTCCATAAATGCTCAGGGTAAAAAATATCTGTGATGAAATTATGTTTTCTATTTACCATGCTCTTTGCAGCTATAAATTCACAGATTATTTTTAAATTACTTGTCACAGGTTGAACAAATCAGATCACGGCAGCTGTAGGCAGACACAGAGGGGCAGATACGATGAA
This sequence comes from Petromus typicus, assembly GCA_004026965.1. NCBI lineage: Eukaryota > Metazoa > Chordata > Mammalia > Rodentia > Petromuridae > Petromus > Petromus typicus. The sequence continues at coordinate 27,944 of PVIR01011713.1, forward strand.
GTGTTGCATTTAATTGAAAGTTTAAGGAAATGTTAGCTGTGCTGAGTAAAATTGTGCATGTGGAATAGTGCCAGTTCTCCAACTGTGCCCTGGGTGTGTCTCATGGAGGTATCAGTGTCCCTAATAAGGCTTGAGTACGAGAAAAATGCAGGAACAAATGATCCCTGGGGATGGACTACTCCAAAGGCCAGGATTTTATTTCCTACACGGACGTGGTCCCTGTCTAGGTAACACCAGTACAGAGGGAAGCAGCTTAGAGAAAACTTGCTTGCAAAGTTCATTTTACATTTCCTTCCTTCTTTTGTACAGCTCTCAGAATCAAATATGAAATGTACCTTAACTGTTTTTACAAAGTGAATTATTTTCCAAATAGAAATTGTATCCTATAGGATTAAGGACAGAATTCTGAGAAACTAATTAATCTGTACAATATAGAAGATGTTCCAACTAGCTATGTTAGTACACTTGAAAGGCTAATTACTTAAGTGAGAAGATTAGTAAATTCATTTTTATATTGGAGCCAAAGAAAATGCATAGTAATAAGTAAAGAAAAGGTGATTAAGACTACAAAGGCATAGTTTCATTTAGACCATGGTCCTGAAAACAGCATCTAATATTTTCATAGTAATTTTCCATTTTATAATTTATTTTTGGACATTAATATTTTCTCTTTCAGCTATTCGATATTTCAACTTAACAGTGGTTCACAGCTTGTGAAGGAAAAGTGTTTCCAACAGTGTAATTTCACTTCTTATTTCCATCTCATTCATCAATAAGCAATGGAAACAAGAGGTTGATTGATAAATATCAGACATGCATTCAGAGGCAAAGGCATGGTGCTGTCAGCTCTACCCAGCAGCCCTTCCTTTGCAGAGTGCATCAGGATGCATTTTCTGCTCAGAGTTCTGCACCTTCTCAACTGTATGTGCAAAACACACCCCCTTCTGTTCTCCCAGCTCCCATTTTTATGCTATAAAGACTGTCTGTCTTTCATTAACATCGTTTTTATTCTTTTTGTATTTCTGAGACAGGGTCTCACTAGGTAGTTCAGGTTGGACTTTAACTCATGATGTACTCTAGCATGAGGCAGTCCTTCTGCCTCAGCCTCCCAAATGCAGCAATCACGGTCATGAGCCACCATGCCCTGTGAGGAATTCATGGGCACGAATCTTATTTCTTATCCCTTCACTTTACTGCTATGGACTGAAATATGTCGCCTTCAAAATTCCTGTGTTTAAATTCCTTGTCTATAATGTCACTATATTTGAAAATAAAATATTTAGGAGATAATTATAGTTAAATGAGAACATAAGGCAGGAATCATAATAAAAAAGTAATGGTGACCTTATAAGACTTTCTTTTCCTATAGATATCAAGGAAAGTGCTCTGTGAGAACATAGCAAATTGGAAAAAAATTCTCAGTGTGTCTCCTGTTTTTCCACTCTAGAATGATGTGAAAATTATCTTTACTGCCCATCTGTCTTCTTTCTTTCCTTCTCTCTCTCTCCCCTAGGATTTTTTCTTATGTTGATAGAGATTGAATTAGGGGTATTCACATTGAGCTACATCTTCCTTTTAATCTTATTCTGTTAATTTTTGAGACAATGTCTGACTAAGAAATTGAATTGTCTTGTGAGATCCTCCTGCCTCAGCCTCCCAGACTTCTATGATTATAGGAATTCATCACCTCTCCTGGTTGTCTCTGTTTTTTTTTTTTTTTTTTAAGAACCTGAGCTCATTAAGACACTTTTGTTGCAAATATTTCCATATCATCAATCCTATTATTTACAAAATCACAGAGCACATTATTCTGGAAAATCATTAATTTAAAACTAACATCTCAATCAAGATATAGATCTTTGGTTGGAGATATAATTCTCACCAGCATTACTCCTGTACTCAATTTATATGCCCCCCACACTTTTAGCTTTTAGCACTTTTCTAAGTTGGATCACAGGGTTTCAGTGAGAAAAATAAATGATGAATGTATTTCATACATTGAAATAATATGTAAAATAGATGTAGTATGCTGTTATGGTATATGTTTAAATGTTCTTCCAAAGCGTCATGCAGATGAGGTGGAACTTTTTCACAAGTAGTTGAATCTGGACTGAGTGATGTTGGGATTAAGAGCCTGTGATTTCTAAACCACTCCATGTGTGTTATTACTCTGGCCCTGCCCTAATCCTAGTTGTGTGAATAAGATAAAAGGGCAGAAAGATGCCGTTAAACCTCCTTTTACTTTGCTGCCTTGTGCCGGCCATCTTGTTTCTCCTGTGATGTCTGTTTGCCATCCTAGCCTTGGAGCTGGACAATTATTCACTGAAACCTCTACACATTTTAAAACAAAGGAATACCTTCCCCTTTGACTTTTGGTGTCAGCTGTCTTGTCTCAGTAGTGAGATAAAAATAACTCACATACATATATCGTGACTGAAATAATTTCTAGTTGATTGTTTTATACATTTTTGGTATTGTGAGGTTCTGTTATCAAAGTTGTGTGGTCTACATTTCTGACCTCCTTTAACTCAAGTGGGACTTGTTTGGACACTGAGCCACTTCTGGCCATAGTCACTGGCCTGTGCGAAGCCACTGAGTGAAGGATGTCTATTCTTTCTTTCTTTTTTTAAAAAACCAACTTACAAATAGATAAATGATTCTCGATACTATAGATAACTAGTGTCCTAATACAGAGAGCTAGAGGAGATCATCTAGAATCTTGGAAATTAAGTGTCTTGATTGTATCTTATGCATTGAGAAAGCATTGCAAAGCTTCACTGAAAGGAATATAAACTTCATTCTACTTTTTTCATTTTTCTGTTCATAAACTTATTTGTTCATCAGCTATCTGTTTAAGGAACTGTATGGAAGTAGAACATGTAAGTAAAAATTAGAGGATACCATTTTATATAATTAAAGAATGACATCTTTCCCATGTGGCAAAGAAGTTTAAAATTTTGACAGTTTATTTTGCACATTATATTATATTCCCCAGACATTTTAAAAGTACCTGCTCACAACAGAGTTTTGATGTATATATTTAAGGATTATTATTTTATTTTGCTATAACTGAAAATTTTAAATGATACTAAGTTCTTTGACCTTACTCCCTTTGAACCATATGGTTTCTTTCTCTTTTCCATAAATCTGGGCAAACATATGGTGAGCTTATAACTAATGTAATCTTGCAGAATATGCATGCATTCAAGCCAGGGGTGGCCAAGGGGAGCTCACCTCTCAGAGGTCTGCTGCGGTTAGCATAACTGAAAGGCTAACCCAGGAGGTCCACTCTGGATCCGCCCACGTTCTCATTCACTCTGACTCCATCCTCTCCGTGGGCTGCTCTCAGCTGTAATGGACACAGGGGCTTGTGAGGCATGTCTCTTGCCACTACATAGATTTGGATCTCCTTTGTCAGGTAACTTTGCCTGAAACTCTTAGACATGACCTCAAGTCTAACCTCTGCTATCTATCCTTCCTTTTCTGTCTCTTTTTTTATTTTTTATTTTTGAGTTACACTTACACGGCCATCTGACAGCTCCTGCTGCCTCCTTTGATTTTCTTCACAAAAGTGTCATCTAATTAACCACAGACATCAAGTTACATCTTAGTACCCACTTTTATTTTTAATTGAAATCTTTATTGGTACATTACATATATGCATCATGATTAAGTACACTTTTCAGAGAACTCAAATTAGCATTCTAGGTCAAAGGGAAGGTAGTTTTCTCCATGTCGACTTTGCAGCTCACCCAGGGAAGCATGGGGCACCTGTAAGAAGTCCAACTAGCCTGACTTTGCTATGTTGGGACAAAGCTCGAAACATGAAGAAATTCCATAAGGATGCTTCCTTGATTGTCAGGGGATAATCTGGGATAATTCCTAGACAGAGGGAAGAGATCATTCTGTCCCCAAGTGCCCAGTCATCTCAGCCTTCAATTTTTCCATTGAAACATCTTTTGTTGAATATTTATTTATTTTATATTTTAAATTATCTTTATTGGTACATTATGAATACACATGATAATCGCATTTAACATTAAGAGCTTGTACCAGAATATGACATGACTTGATTCTCATTTTTTCCCTTTTCCCCCTGCCCTAAATCCCCCCCCATATACACAATCTTTGTTTTCTTTTTTCTTTATTATTACCACATTCATTTTCCCCTTGTTATTTACCCTTACACTCTTTCCTTTAAATATTTTCTACTTTGCAATTTCAACTATACATACTACAACTCATTTACAACTTCATATTCTCATACCAAAGAAAAGATATGATACTTACACATCTGTGACCTGTTTATTTCACTTATGAGGATCCATTTGAGTATGAATGACTCAATCTTATCACTTTTAATGGAAGAATGATACTCCATTCTATAAAAGAACCACATGTTCTTTATCCAGTCTCCAGTTTATGGACATTTGGGTTGTTTCCAAGACTTAGCAATCTCAAATTGAGCTGCTATATACATGGGTGCACATATGTCGCTGTGAAATGACTCTTTTAATTCCTTTGTGTATATTTAAATATGACCCACTTTGAATATGTCAAACTGGAAATCCTGACATGCAGAATTATTAGCATTGTAAAATAATTATTTTTAATGTATTAGCTTGCAGTTGGTGTTTGTGCATTATGAGTTGTTACTCAGTTTTATCTGTAGAAGTCCTTTGTGGCCTAGAATTCTGTAATTTTATTTTTTCAAGTACTCTAAGGACAAATATTTGGTTAGCTATGAGGTTTTTTTGAGCATGCTATTTCTTAGGAAAAAATGTATATAAACAAGTTTATGAATATATATGTTTGTGTGTTTCTATTTTTTTTTTTTGCCAGCTAGAGATCTATAAAACCTAGAACAATTTCAACATTAGCTGAAGTGATTCCAAAAAGATTTTTAAAAACTAGACATGTTCTCAAATAATTCTTCTCATAATGACAGAAATGGAGGGATTTAATTGAGTTGAAAATTCAGTTGTTAAAGAAATTTTGGTTCACAATCATTTTCCCTCAGAAATCACTGCTCTACTGCTGTCTTTTAGCATTATCAATTACTGAAGAAGTAACACAATTCTGATTTTCACAGTGTTGGTAAATGACATTTGTTTTACTATTTCAGAAATAATTTCAAAATTTTACTTTATATAGAGTACTCCAAGATTTTATAGTGTCTCATCAATTATTTTTTTTCTTAAATAAGGGAACTCTCAGTTGGAAGGGGTGTGTGCATTTTAATCATCAGCCCTGACGTTTTATGCCCGGCACATTTTTCCCACCAATTTTCTTGATTTCTAGTTTTCTGTTAGGATAATTCAAAATCTCCTCCATTTACATTTTTTAAAACATTTTTTCTATAATTTCTTTCTTTTTTATATTCAGCGCTTCAATTTTTAAAAAAATTAATTCTGTGTCTGAAAAATATTTATTTAAACTACCTTTCAGTTGTGAGAATGACTATTTCCCAGTTACATCAGTTTAACTGATATGCATGTTTCACATTACTTGCTTTTTATGCAGTTATTTACCTGTTCATTTATTTGTTGGACAAACTTTATTATCTAAATTTGTCCTCTCTGAAGGTTTCTTAAATTTTCTGCATTAAATGGTTTTTGAAATCCTTTATTGAGTGGAACATCAAAATAATCTAAGTAAGAAAGTAAATTAAGATGAAAATTACATGTGTCCCCTACAGTCTCAGGAGGGCTATTTAGTGTGGAGTAATAATCAGGAGACTATGAACAGCTGAAAACATTTATGTTTAATTTTTTATTACCATAGTTTCCTAAAACAATATCAGTAAGTAAAACATATTATCTAAAATATGTTTGAACTAAATTTTAATTTTGTTTTGAAAAAGATGATAATTGGAAGAACTGATGGATAAAAATTGGAGGAGTCCTTCTTGAGTTCCCACTAAAGTATGAGAATATGTGCATGTGGCCTGGAAGTTCATTCAGAAAGTAAAGGTAGGGCTGGGGAGTTAGCTCAGTGGTTCCGGCGCCTGTCTTGCAAGCGCAAGGACTCGGGTTCGATTCCCTGGTAACCACATACCATAACTGGGTGTGGAGACACCCCAGCAGCAACTAGTACCACATACCATAGTGCCGGGCGTGGTGGCTCACGCCTGTAATCCTAGCACTCAGGAGGTAGAGGCAGGAGGATTGCTGTGAGTTGGAGGCTGAGCTCGGGGCCAGTCTGAACCACAAAGTGAGACCGTGTCTCAAAAAAAACTAAAAAAAAAAACTAAAAAAAAAAAAAAGAAAGAAAGTAAAGGTAAGGAAGGTGATATTTTATAGAATATTTTACTGCAGAAGTACAGTGGTTTCAGGTCATATATTCAGGTAAGAATGTGTTCAAAGTCTTCAGTTAAACAAAATGTACAGTAGGGAGGGAAGGGAACAGGATGGGATGTAAACAGAGTTGAGATGTGTGATCTGCATGTGCCTACTGCACACAAGATGTGGAATCATTTTATACTTCAGGTAAGTATTAAGAAAAATAAAATTTAAATGTATCTCCATAATTTAAATACAAATAATTAAATTATTTCTAAAATTGTAATATTCCAGTATGTCAGTATTTAAACTACCTGTTGTTTAAATTCATATATTTGAGTTAATATTCAAATAAACATTCATGACAAAAATCATTAACCAGATGAGCAGCAGATGGCAGTACTGAGTACCTGGGAGACAGGCACCTTGACTTAGTCCCATCTGAATATGCTGAGATCCGTCCTGACGGACAGGTGTTTGAGCTCACACCTCACATTCTGTTCACACTCACTTGTAATGGCTTCTTCCAGTGAGTCTGTTATGAGCTGAATTCCCAATTGTATGTGAAAGAGCCAAGCTCTAGTACCTTCGAGTGCCACTGTGCTTGGAGAGAAGCCTATAGGGTTAAATTAAATAAAACACAAGGCTGTTACTGTGGGGTGTCTATGTAAGAAGGGGTTTAGGATGCCTGAAGCAGCCGAGAGAAGGTCACGTAAGGAAACAGGAAGAAGGTGAACATCTTCAAGCTCAGGAGAATGAAATAGAGGAAACGGAGATACCAGCTCCTTGACTGAGGTTTTCCAATCTCCTGAAGTATAAGAAAATAAATTCCTTTGTTTAACCCCTTCACTCTGTGGTATCTTCTTATTACTCAGCTATAGCTGACTAGGGAGGGTACTGTGGCTGTGCTGCAGGTATTTAAACTAATTTGGATGCCTTGTAAGCAGTTGGAAAGGGCGAGCCCTGGAGGAGCCAACAAGGAAGACAGTCAAAGACCAACTCTGGAGGACAATCGGGACACTTTTTGCAATGCGAAAGGAGAGAGGCTACCCCATTCATACAAGATAAATAATAGTGATTGACATTCTAAATAGATATCAGTTGGCTGAGTGGGGGAGAAGTCTCCAGGGTCTTGGCCTATCCTCAGTAGGAAGGATCTCCGACTGAAAATCCTTGCACATTAAATTCACCTTTAATCAACACTCATCTTATCAGTTGGTCACAGTTCTGCCCAAGTTATAAATCTTATTGGTTTGCCCCACTTTTTAAGCCCTCACCTCATGGTTTTGTTCCACGAATATCCTGTGGGAAATTGGGCTCCAGATCACCCATTTTTGGGCCTCAGTTCTGTCTCTCTTAGGCAGAAGCTGTCTTTCTCAATAAACATCTGCTCTTAGTCTCCGCTGTTCCTGGGATTGATTCTTCTATTTTAGAGAACATAAACTTGTGTTTCAGATATCTAGATACCTAAAGGTTTGCTCCCTGTACCAGTTGGAAGACTGCTCACTGAGATACTGCAACTTCTTTGAACATCTCTCCGAAAAGCAGCAAACTCTTGAGGGATGGAATGAGGAGCAGCAGCCTGCTCCTTCACCATAGACTAGTTTTGAGGCAAAAGTAACATTCCAAAGTGCAGACACACAATTTAAGGTTAGTGCTTTCTGAAATCTTGCTTCATGTTAACACTTTTTTTTTGCACTGTGTTGTTCTGCATTCTCACTACCAGTGTTTCAGAGAAGTCGATTGTTAATGAATATTTCTCAGGTCTGTGTTCTTAGGAATCATGTCTAACCAAAGCAGTAGAGTCACAGTTTCTTACCTTCAAAAAGACAGGAATTCTCAAAAGAAAGTAGTAATCAAAGAACAGAACAATCACTGAAGAGTGGATTTCCCCCTGAAATATGCAGAATAAGGGGTAGAACATACATGAAGAACTTCATTTGAAATGACCAAAGGAAAAAACATATCAAAAGTAATTACAATATATCTCAATCCCAGAAATGCTTGTTGGAAGCCCATTAAATTTTGTTCTTGTCTCAACTTCTAGGTAGCATTTTGAATGTCAATAAAGTATTGTTAATAAGGTAAAAATATTGCAAAGTCTAATCAAATTATTCAATGTCTTGCTTTTTATTTATCAAATATAAGATCACAAGCTTCAGAATCAAGGAGTTTATTGAAAGGCTTTCATATGCAGCTAAACACCTCCTACTTCATTTTCCTCTGGACATTAATCTATTTATCATTGTTGCTTTTTCATAAGTTCAGATCTTGGCATCTTATCACAAATTCATAAGAACACAATAAAAACAATGTTGACAGGTGTGTGTGTGTGTGTGTGTGTGTGTGTGTGTGTGTGCAGCAAGAAGTTACTACCACCTCCCATGAGACAAGATATATTTCAAGTATTCCACTTAAAACCATATTTTCAATAATATCTTTCTTTTATCATCTTCCTTTTATTCTCATTATTTGTAGTAACAGGGATACATTATTCCCTCTGCTTATTAAGAGACCTGCGCTGCTTGAGAACCACACTCAAAGCTCACAGCCATTTTTATGAAGAGTCCTAAGCTCCCACCACTAAGCAATGCTTCTTTAAGAGGAACATTCTTTCTGCATTTGATCTATACTATCTTTCAACAGTTTCACTGATGAGAAAGAAATAAGACAAATGAAGGTTGAGTTCCAGGACAAGCTTTAGGAGCCAGTAGACCCTTCAGTGTTCACATTTCCCACTGCTCTGAAAGTGATGGGTTCTGCTTCAATATCAAAAATTTAGGAAACGGAAGCCACGGTAAGGGGCCAAGCTCTCTGGCTCCGGGCTGAGAGCAGCAGGATTTCCCTGTTCAGTTGAATTCTCACACTGAAGGCTCCTCTGCCATGTCTTCATTACTCAGTGAAACAAATGTACTGACTTAATTTCTGTGAGTGGTGCAGGCTGGGATGACAAAATGGCTTCCTCAGTCCCTGCATTTTCCGGGTTAATGCTTTGCCTGTGTTGGAGAGCTTGCTCAGAGGCCTTGATTATAAATTTTAAAATTTCACTTTCCTATAAAGAAAAAAGGTCTATAATCTTCCCTTAAACTAGAACCACTTTTTGTTTTAGTTTCTTTTGAAATTTTATTACAAATATATTTTAAAGTTTCTCATTAGAGGAAAGAACATATATTATTGGCCAATTTCCAAAGTATTAGGAAAAGTGAGAATTTTTTTCTGTGTAATGATTATATTTAACAGTAATTAATGGTTTGGGACTTGTGTGATTAAGTAGATTTCATACCTAGATTCTTCTGTAAGTCACATCAAATACACTTGAGTATTTCCAGTTACTATACATATCTGCTTCCTTAATTCATATCGACCCTATTTCTTTTAAACTGTACCTTCAAGTGTTTGAAGTTCTTCAGAGCTTATCTGTTTTATCCTCTTTCCAATTCACAACAGAAGCCACGTAAAGGTAATTAACTGTGGTAACCTATTTTACATAAAGTTATTTTAAGTGAATGAAGAGGCAAAAAACTTTTCTGAAATTTTCCCAACATCTCAAATTTGTAAATTAGAGTACACGTGGCCATCTTTAAGCCCTGAATAATCTTTGCTGACAAAAAAATACTTGAAAAATATTATTTAAATTTTTTCCAATGAAGTCATTTTAAAATAAATTACAATGGGAGTAATCTGGAAATGCACATAATTATGTTTTAATCTAGTAGATCATAAGCAAGCCAGTGATCATCTTTAATTCAACCTTCCTTGGTTGTGCAGGATTCCACTGTGTGAGTTTAACAGAAAAAAACTGGTACATTTTCAAAAAATCTCTCACTTTGTATTATAAATTTTGTTAGGTTTCTCTGTCATAAGTTTGCCTCTCAGTATTTTGCTTTGCTACTGTTTAGGCCCATTAGGAACATATTAATTTGGTTTGGAAATTCTAGTTTACTGACCTCCAGATATATGATTAATCTCCAGGGAAATTATCAGCATATATTTAAAATGCTCACCAAGAATACTCAAAAGGGTAACCCAGAGACTCCCAGATAACGACCAGTCATGGGAGTGTGCTATAGAGAAGTGATCTTACCAGACGTCCACAACAGCTTCGGATATCAGCCCAGTCTTGGCTCTGAAATCTAAACTTTCTCTGTAGTAACTAGAAAACTAAATAACTCTCCACCAGAATATGTGCTAAATTAGAATAAGATCTGCGTTCCTGAATGGCTGTCTGTGCTCAGAGCACTGCTGGGATTTATCAGCTGACAGAAGAGAATATTTCCATGTGGTAGCACAACAAATACTAGAAAGTCAAGTCTGCATTCTTTTCTACCATATCTTAAAGAGAAGCCAGGGGAAGCTGACATTCAGTAATGAAATTCTCAAATAGTTTTTCATCTTTCAAACATTATATCTATTTTCTTACTTTAAAAATGTAATCTATCTACTGGTATCAGTACAAATTAATCAAAATCAAAAATATAGATGAGTGTTGAAACTTGGAATGACGATTGTTCTGTGTTTTCTGTTAGCTAAATCTACTATCTTTACTGTTGATAGACAAAAACTTATTTTGACAGTATAAAATGTCTTCTTGAGAATGTTGTGATGTATGAAAAACATATAAAACTACAAGCTTAAAAAATAATGCAAATGTAAAGCATCTCAGACATCCAAGCCCAATAATGAGGTGAAATGACTCAATGTCTGCTCTCAAGCCGGAGTGCAAATGCACATGCATTTGACTGATTCTGCCAATTTGAATGTATTCAAATTTACACCAAATAAATTACTCGAAATAGAGGGCTTGGCAATCTAAAATAAAAATTCAATATCTTTTAAAAGCTATTTTAGTGCTAAATGCTGCCATGTAGGGGAAATAACAAGGAAATACACAGTATTTGCTTCAGCATCCGTCAACATCTGGACCTAAATTCTTTGCACTGTTGTTTAATGTCGTTCCAACTGGAGATGTGAATGAGTGAGATCCCTGATCTGAGCATGGCGGCCCCCCAGGCCTCCAGGGACTTGTTCACAGCTTTTGCATGCGTTTGTTTATTTTTGTGATTGTATTTCTCAGTTTCTGCATGCTTATTCAACACCAACTTTCTACAGCTGGCAAGTAAAGTGAACACATGTAGAGGCAGTGCGGATGTCTTACTCATATCAATATACTTTATTGGTAAAATAAAAGTTAAAAGTGAGGTGGGAGAATGTATTAGTTTCCTGAATTAGATATAGGTGAATAAAATCTGGCCACTTTGTAACAGAGAACCGAAGGAAATACCTTTGAGTGATGAAAACTTATCCTATAATTCACAAGAACTGATTATTGGAAAAGATAGTATCTTAAAAAACTATCAATGTGCAAATGAATAAAAGCATGGTTTTCTTTCCTGCTTTCAGGTAGGGATATGCAAAATGAGTGAGTCATCTCATTTGATATTTGTTGATTTATTTCCATTACTCAATAGACACTGACATCAGTAACAATAGGCAAGTAGAGGGAAAAAATGAACAGACAGCAGCAGGAATTGTGCAAAAGTTAAGAATCTTGTCTATGACATATGTTTCTGTTGGTTAAAAGAAAACTTCAGAAATAGTACACCAAACCAGATAGATCAGCCATGAAGGTAAAAGATGTTAAGAAAAATACAGATACACAGAATCATGGATCTCACATTTCATAGTAGTGTTTTTGTGTTGCAAACTTTTTGCAACTTTTTAAGGACCTTACTCCAGCATTTCAGCATGCTGGCCCCATGATTCCCTCCCAGTTTCATTCTTTAATATCTGCTCCAGACAGAGTTATTGGATTCTTGTTTCTTGCTACATGTCTACCTCAACACAGGTCATTTTCTTCACACACAGAATTTCTCCCATCGTGCACTCTTTTATAGTTATTTAAACCATACCCAGATCATAACCTATCTCCACTCAGGAATTCTCTCTGAGAACTTTGGGAAAAACTGGTTTATGTATCTTCCAAATGCTCTCCTTTCACCTGGCTTCTATATCCCATGTGTGCGCATGTGTGTGTATGTGCATGCATGTGTGTGTTAGTGTGTGTGTGCTAACATAGAGTACTGACAGCACATTTGTGTTTTGAGTTTTCTGTTGTGTTCATCGTAAAAGCACATTTAAATGACTTAATAAAAGCACAAATTACTTTTTTACATCCTGGAGCTCAGACATTCAGGCAGACTGCTTAAAACTCCTACGGACATCAGCAAGGACCCAGCAGGATTTCATTCCTTTCTGGAAGTTGTGGAGGTGAATTTCCTTCCAGATTTATACATATTTTTCACAGGATTCAGATCCATGTGGCGATTACAGGACTACAGTTCCCATTTTCTTGCTGGTTGTTGGTCAAGGTCCTCCTCAGCTTCCGGAAGCTGCCATATTCTTTGACAAGTGGCCTCAGTTTTCCAACTTTGAAATAAAAAAAAAGCAAGATGAATACTTTTTAAGATTTGAATCTTTCTGATTTTTTCCTTCTGCAGCATCTCTTCTGCCTCCAGCCAGAAAACACTCTGCTCTAAAGATCTATGTGTTAGATGAGGCTTACCTGACTAATCCAGGATAATCTCTCTTCTTTAAGGACCACAGCTTTAATTACATCTGCAAAATTCCCTTTTCAGCGTTACTCGGAGGAGCATTTGATTAAGTAATGAAGTCTTGGGAAAAATCTTTAGATCCTCTCTATCTGTAGTCACCAGTAATGTAGGCGGCTGGCCTTTGCCCTTTGTCACCTCATGTTGGCTATTGTGGTATGAGTTTGGGTTGGTTTTCTACATTCCCTTGGATTTAGTGTCCATGGTGTGCATTAAATTGTGCAAAGGAAACTCTTTGTGAGGATTTTAATGGTAAAAATTAGAGGAAGTGACCTTTGTGCGGCCCTTTATACATCAGTTAAGGGAATCATTTTTCCTAAGGCACTGTCCAGTGTTCATTTTCAGCTTCCTGGTGTCAGAAAATAGCAGTGGTTGCCCTGGTTTCCTGACCCGAATCCACATATTTTGGAATGTGGCTTCAGCTTCCAAATTCCAGCCTCCTATTGTCCAGAATGCCAAGTAGTGGTGGCAGCTGTAGCAATGAATCGAATGAGCACAGCTGTGGCTTCAGAGGAGCTAGCTCTGTAGTGAGCCAGCTCTATACTCTTGAAACCTTCTGCAAAAGACTCAGAGTAGAACATACTCATCTAATGGTGACAAGATTTGGTAAAAGCCCATTTCCTTGCATTCCTCTTTCTGGCCACAGTGGTTTGCTCCCGTGCACACTGCCTGCCATGAAATTTGAAACCAGAAATGAGTGCAACACAGATCCGTGAAGCATGTGACTTTGGATTACTAGTCAGTAACAAGTACACAGTAACAAGTACACGGAACCTAATGTGACAGGCTGGGACCTTGTGAGGCCTTGAACAAACATTTGGTCAAGCTGTCATCTACAGTTACTTAAAGGAAACTGTGCAATAGTGCTTGTGGTTTTGAGGGATCAGGGTGTATAAAGCAATAATGTGCTGCAACTTATCTGACTCTATTTCTTCACCAAACATAATTTAAAACAAATGAAAACAAGTATGAATCTTTAGGTATGTGTAGAGAAACAGAAAGATATAAAAAGTTCCAACAAAATGGGGCTATATAAGGTTAAAAACTCTAGGTGTTTCTTTACCCAAGATCTAGGCTTTTTTAAAAATTGATTTTTTTGGTACATTTTATATACACATTATGATCTCAGTCGACATTGAGAATTTGTACCAGTACATGACACGACTTAATTCTCATTTTTTTCCCATTTCCCTGCCCCCCAAAACCCCACCCACCCCCTATATACATAAGCTATTTTTTTTTTTTTTGGTAACCATTTAATTTTTTCTTTCCTTTCCTTACTTACCCCTACTCCCCTGTGCCTTTTCTCTGGTATGAGAAATTGAAGGTGTAAATGAGTTCTAAAATGTATGATATGTATTGCAAAATAGTAAGAAAATGTTCGAAGAGCCAAGCTTTAGAAATCATGTAAGAAGTCAGTAAATAAGATGGAGTTTATATGTTCAGAGGAAAGTATGGGTATGATCACAAGTACATAAATCCAAATGCAAATACACAGATCAAATGTTGATATAGTTTGAGAAAGTTGTGTTAAAGAGAAACTTCTACTTTAGACTTTCCAACTCAAAAGCAGCTTTTAAGTTTACAACCAGTCAGAAGAAATAAACTAAACAATGGAATGGACAACTGTCAGAATGAGCCTAGTCTTAGACACACATTTCATATATGGCAACAGAGAGATTAGAGGATTTAATGTTTCAGGGGAAATAAACACATCTAGAAAAAGAATTTTCCAGAAATTGTATGTAACAAATCCATTTTTCCCCAGAAAAAAAGTGTTTTACAGTTGTAATAAAGTTTTGTAGTTGCAGCCCACAAGATTTTTCATCTGTAAAAAGCAGTTATCACAAAAGGCTTTTAATCCCTCTCCTGGTTTTGAATGTTTAATTATATTTATCTTGTTTCTCTTCTAGGTACCTTTAGTTAAATCATGTATTCTAAAGTCACAAAAATAAATTAAATATTTTAAATTTATCTTAGCCAAAGTGTTTTTTAAAATTTTGTAGTGAACAATGAATATGATCCATTTTATGTCTCAATTAAGTTTCTGCTTTAGGAACATTGCAATCTTATACTCAGTTGCATAATTTATACAAGTTAAATTACCCATATCCTAATGCAACCAATTTAGTGTTATGAACAAATTTTTATACATGCACTGAATTATTCTATAGTTTTCATATTCTACCAAATTTCTGTAGTTTTTTAAATCATGCCAAATATTACCTCCTTATTTACTAAATAAGAACTGATAACGAGATGTGACATTTTAAATTAATTCAAGCCTTATATTAATAGCACAAAACTTTTAGCTACTTGTATTTTAAATGATGCTACTGTGATTATTTGGTGGCTTTGACAGTTAACTTTGGTAATAAGTTCTTTCAATCAGAATGCTGTTTGGAGGTCAAAAGGGAGAATTAATACGGGCTTTGACAGTGCTACTTTTGGAAACTTGATGAATTAATTTATTTTTACCTACTCTTTGGTCAGTTTTATTATCACTGCCTCACAATCACTGACATCCACAGTGTGATGGAGAAGGGGATTGATTTGGTTCACACTCTCACTATCTCTAGTCTACGGCTGGCTGGTTCTAGGGCAGGAACATTATGTACGACGCACATGACAGAGCAAATGTGTTTAGTTCTTAAGGACTAGAAAGCAGCCCAGAGAAATAGCACCAGATAGCCATGGGTGAGCGCCCCGGTGTAGTACTCAAGTCATGGCTCCATAATCCGCCAGACATACTCAGAAGTGTTCCCTATTGATCTCCTGAGTGGCTCTCAAGGGAAGCAAGTTTAAACAATCATGTTTAATGATCACGTTGTATACCTTGTCGATTTGATACCTCAACACATCCTCTAAATTATACTTAATCCCTTCCAAAACGCAAAACCGCTATTCCACTTAGCACAATCCAGCTATCTGGAGCATAAGAACTCAGCACTTACATCTCCAGCATTGAAATTTCCACTGGAGATGATTCAGTCTCTACTACTTAATTTCTCCCACACAAATATTAGGACATAAGTAATATGCACACCAATTTTTGGCTAGAGTTTAGCATACGTGGCCTTTAGCCCAGTTGTCAATGGAGACTTAGTTCCCGTCTGAAAACTTCTGAGTCCACAAGTCCTCTGTTCATTGCCAACCACCTGCTTCTCAAAGAAAGTGTTTACCAAAATTTTGTGTTTGTTTGCAAACACTGAATTGGATGATGAACATAATTATGGCAATTTTTTCTCCTGAATATAATTCATTCTAGAATTTCAGAATGAATTAAGTTCATGAATTGAGGTATTCCTGTTTATATAATTTAATATACTAGACATTTTTTGGCACACTTAATGTTTTTTAGTTAAGTTGTCCCTGAGTTTTATTTAAAATAATATAATTTAATACTCTCTAGTAATTTATTGGGACATAACATGAATCCTCAAAAAGGAAGAAAAATAAAGCAATAAAATGCCATGAAAAATCATTAGGAATGAAAAAGATATTTTCTTAAGGACAAAAGATATTGAGTTTGTTTCTGTATAAAAACCCCTTTTAATATATGTATCTCTACATATCTATTATCTACCTTTCAGACTTTCAAACTTTTATTTCAATATTTTTTCATTTTGCCATATTTTGAAACATACAAAAGTATTCAACATTTTATAATAGATGCTCATGATTTACAGAATTTATCAACATTTTACCTTTTGGAGTATATAGATTCTTTCCAATTTTCTCCATATTCAAGATGTGTTTGATCACCAAGTACAACCTGGTAATAATCTATATTATAGATGTACTTATTTGTATAATCATACACATCCACAAAATTTTATGAGAAAATTTATAACATTTATTTGTGCTTACTCCCCACTCTTCAGTACATTTCACTAAGTAACTTTGCAGTTAAATACAGTGAGTATACTCTATTTTTTAGTGTTCATATTTAGATATTTACTTCTTATTGCTGTGAAATCCACTCATCACTTAAGAAATGGAAAAGTTTTCTCCTTATGGTAGGGTTAATGAATCCTAAGGAATGGGATAGATTATAAACCAAATGTATGATTTGGCCTTTGGTTTACTTTCTAATAATTATAAAATACAGAGATATTACTTTCACTTATATGCATACCTACATAACATTAGGTAGCAGAATCAGTGATTCATTGTTGCAGCCCTTACAAAGAGCACTCCTGGTTGTATGCATGTAGTTTCCCTTCTCTCAACATGATCAGTGAATGCATGAATAGGTTTGCTTAAGGAGAGTAAAGTGAATGCAACTGTGAAGAAAATGTTATAAGCAGGATAGTAATTATAGGGGAGACAAAAAAGACTTGATATTTGGGTCCCACAAAATCAGACAGTAGACTAGTTTTACTTTGGGATGGCAACCTTGGTGCAGATTCATTTATTCAAATAGTATTTATAGAATTCTTGCTATATTTCATATAGTGCATTATATGATGAATACACACAAAATGCATAATTCTCACTGACTCCCTCAAGAAATATTGTGACATCATATGGAATGGTCACTGTCTACACAGAGCAAATAGGAACCACAGCTGAAGTAACATGTATGGCTACATGCACACACACACACACACACACACACACACACACACATACACACACACACACGAGAGAGAGAGAGAGAGAGGGAGAGAGAGACACAGGGAGAGAGAAATAAAGTAAAATAAAGTAGAAGAAACACTAGTTATGAAAACTAAAGGAGTCAAGTTGTTGATGCATTTTAGAGAAGCTATAGAGAAAGGTCGATGTGCTTTGAAGGGCACAGAGCATAGTATGACACATGGTCATTTGTACAGAGAAAGTAGAAAAAAATAGTGTGAGGAAACCACTTGGGATAGTAAAGGACCTAGAATTACATGCTGAGGAAGTTGGGTTTCAATATATAGAAAAATGTTTTAAGGAAAGTAATTACATAATCAACTATAGTTAATTTAAACATGGCTCATGTGCCACTCAGTGCCCGATAAGTAATTTGAAAGATGTGCAGCATTTGCTGCTAGCTGACTGAATTAAACTTGAGGTGAAAAACTACACATATTCTACTATAATTCCACTTGATTTTTCCATGTTGTTGCTTGTGAAGTCTGTGTCCACAGTTAAAACCCAAAGGGAGGGCAGACATTCCTTTTTCCCTCCTTGACTCTCAGTTCAATTCAAGTTTATTCTTCAGTAAGAGAAAAGAATTGCTGGTTGGCACCCTGCAGTCGGGCACAGCTGGCATCTGCAACACTTTGGTGCGTGCCCAAGAGCCATGCAGAGAAATGACATACAGAGGAGCGCCAAGGTGATTTTGCCACTCTCTGGAGAAGCCACTACTCTGGATACTGGCAGGAAACTCACAGGAGCTTGAGGAAGGTCATTTCTGCACACACAGAAATCTGCGTCAAGGTCTTTGGCCCAAGGTTAAACTCATTTACTTTAGGGGCCAAAGTGTCAGGCCTTTTTTCTTCCTCTATAATTACTATCCTGATTGTAATAATTGCTGCAAAGTTTCATCCACTTTACTGTCCTTAGGCAAATCTATGCATGTATTTACTGATTCACTGTGAGAGAGGGGAAAATATATGCATGCATTCAGGAGTGCTGTTTGTAAATGCAGCACCAAAGTAATTC
>PVIR01011714.1:0-34561 GCA_004026965.1 Petromus typicus
ATACTGGGTGTGGAGACTCACCCCAGCAGCAACCAGTACCACATACCACAGTGCCGGGCGTGGTGGCTCACGCCTGTAATCCCAGCACTCGGGAGGCAGAGGCAGGAGGATTGTGATGTGAGTTTGAGGCTGAGCTCAGGGCCAGCCTGAACCACAAAGCGAGACCCTGTCTCAAAAAAAAAAAAAAAAAAAAAAAAAAAATAGTGTTCCTTGGGCCAGGGAGTTAGCTCAGTGGTTCCGGCGCCTGTCTTACAAGCACAGGACCAGGGTTCGATCCCCGATAACCATATACCATACTTGGCGTGGAGACTCACACCCAGCAGCAACCAGTACCACATACCACAGTGCCGGGCGTGGTGGCTCACGCCTGTCATCCCAGTACTCAGGAGGCAGAGGCAGGAGGATTGCTGTGATGTGAGTTTGAGGCTGAGCTCAGGGCCAGCCTGAACCACAAAACGAGACCCTGTCTCAAAAAAACCTAAAAAAAAAAAGTTTTCCTTAATCTCCTTGCCAGCCTACTGGCTGATATGATAAGTTCACATGTTGCCAAAGATGTTTCCATAATTATTAGATATCTAAGACTTGAACTTTTCATATCTCAAATTAATACACATGGAGATTTAGCTCAGTGTTTCTGGTACATGCCTCAAATTAATATGCATGCTGTTATTCATCCGTTTCCCCCCCTTTTTTTTCCAGTACCAAGGATCGAATTAACGACCCCTCACTTGCAAGGCAAGCACAGAGCCACTGAGCTAAATCCCTGGCCCCACATCTGTTGCTTTTGGCACTACTCTAATCCAAGTCCTTCAAAGAATCTTGCCCGTCCATAATAAGGACGTATGACCATGGCAAAGAGGAGGTAATTCTGGGAGACACCAAAGTTACTTAGCCAGTCTCTAACCATCTCTGGTTAATGGCCATGGGCCACTCCTCCCCTACTGATCAGAGTACTTCATAGATCCACAAAGATAAAGCAAAAGATGGACTATAAAAGGGGTTAACCTGATGGGTTAGAAAGATGAGATCTAGTTCTGCATGGTGGCACCTATTTTCCCAGAACTTTGGAGGCTAAGGCAAGAGGATCACCTCAAACTGGAAACTAGGCTGGGCGACACATAGTGAGTTCAAAACCAAACCAAACTACATAGCAAAAACCCTTCTCTAAATGTCCCCCCCCCAAAAAAAAGGATTGTACTTCAGTGCAGAAGCTTTCCCTTAAATCTCAGTACCAAAACAAACAGATGAAAAATTAGACCTATTCTTCAGAGGCTTTCATCACTACTACATATAGCAAAAATCCCTCTTACTACTTCCACAGCCACCAAAACCCCTAGCCAGTACCTACAGAAAAGATTTAGATAGCTTGGCTTGGTGGTACACACCCATAATCCAAGCACACTTAGGAGGCTGAAGCAGGAGGATCAAAAGTATGAGGTCAGGGGCCAGGGATTAGCTCAGTGGTTCCATGTCTGCCTGGCAAGCACATACCACAATGCTGAGTGTGGTGGCTCACCCTGTAATCCCAGCAGTCAGTAACCACATACTAAAATGCCAGGCACGATGGCTCAGTCTATAATACCAGTGGCTCACGCCTGTCATCCCAGCACTTGGGAGGCAGAGGCAAGAGGATTGCTTCGAGTTCAAGGCTAGCCTGGGCTACATAGTGAGTTCAGGGCCAGCCTGCAATACCCAAGTGAGACCCTGCCCCCCTCCCTCCAAAAAGTATGAGATCAGCCTGGGCTGCACAGCAAGTTCAGAGTTAACCTGGATAAAATAAAGACTCTGCCTCAAAAAACAAAAGCTTCACAGATCACTAAGAATAAACTATACAATAGAGCTAAAAGACTCCCCCCAAGAACCAGTCCTTTTCAACAGAAACAGAACTTCCTTCTGTATCTGTTCAAAGCTTAGCCAACAGAAGGGGACTGCGAGGTTGTGCTCGCATTGTCTGATGTTGGATTTTTCCCGATCAAAAGGTAGACAGCCTTATGCTAGGACTAGATTTAGTCACTTTGAGTGCATGTAGTTTTATTTTATTTATTTTTCTTTGCTTCTAAACTATCTCAAAAAATACCTTATTACTGTGCTTTAATATATAATGATACAGGAATTTAAATAATTGCAAAAGTCTGGAAAAGAAAGCTCCTCAGTCCCAGCTATGGCCCAAATCTTATGATTTCTCTAGCAGTTGTTTTAATC
The DNA here is from genome assembly GCA_004026965.1 of Petromus typicus. Taxonomy (NCBI): domain Eukaryota; kingdom Metazoa; phylum Chordata; class Mammalia; order Rodentia; family Petromuridae; genus Petromus; species Petromus typicus. The sequence goes on from PVIR01011714.1 coordinate 2,203, forward strand.
AACCAAAGGTAGTTTGGCTTTTCTCAGTGAACCAAGCAACATGAGCCTTCAGAGCTAAGTGCAGAGGGGCTGCTCATCAGCAAATTCAGTGGACTGGCTACACAGAACATACTCCAGTCTAGAAACGAAGTACAGCTGTTTCTCTATACGTGCCATTGTTGCTTTTTTTTGGCAGGGGTAGGGGGAGGGTCTATAAAACAAGACAGTTGCTTTATATATAACATATATGTACATACAATATATATTAACAACTCACTGCTAAAAGCTAGGATGAATCTAGTGGTTTCAGCATATATCTTTCTTGACAAACCAAAATCTCTTCCATCTTGCTCTTTTCTAACCAAAATCCAATCAGCTGGTCCTCTCTCTAGCCCAGGTAGAATCAGAAAGGGGGAGGGGTAGTCCCTAAAAAAGAAAGGACAGGACATAGCTTTTAAAAGTGTTTTAGGGCTCTAAGATTTAGAACAAATGCCTTGAGCTGGAGATGTTAACTCAGTGGCACCACCCCTGCCTGTTAACAGCAAGGTCTTGAGGACCGAGGAGTTAGCTCAGTGGTTCTGGCGCCTGTCTTGCAAGCACAAGGACCCGGGTTCGATCCTCGGTAACCACATGTAATACTGGGCGCAGAGACTCACGCCCAGCAGCAACCAGTACCACATACCACAGTGCCGGGCGGGGTGGCTCACGCCTGTAATCCCAGCACTCGGGAGGCAGAGGCAGGAGGATTGCTGTGATGTGAGTTTGAGGCTGAGCTCAGGGCCAGCCTGAACTACGAAGTGAGACCCTGTCTCAAAAAGCCTAAAAAAAAAAAAGCAAGGTCTTGCGTTCCATCAATCCCCAAGTACTGGAGGGTGGGAGGAATACAACAAAAGCCTCACACCTCTCCCAACACCTCTCCCACAATAAATACAGCATAGGTTACTGTCACAACTCGGATTTGAAAAGTTGATCAAATAATTTGGTTAACAACGCTTCTAGACAAGTACTTAAATTCAATTTCTATTCACACCCCATTTGATTACCTTAAAACAGGAAGTTAATAGACATGACACAGTCAGAAGAAGCAAACCACTGTGTTATAAAGATGGATGCTACTGTCAACTATAAATCACTCATCTCATAAAGAATATTCTCTAAGGAATATGAGGACAAAAGTCTTATAAACCCCACCTCTTCTCAAACTGGGTCACTGAGCCTATAGGTCTCGCATTTGAATTCGTGATGATTAATACTCACAGGACTCAGGAGGCTGAGGCAGGAAGATCACCATAAATTCAAGGACAGCCTGGAATATATGGTATGATCCTGTTTCAACAACAAAAAGTACTTATCTCATGGCATGATGATTATCACTACCTCCAGACTGAAAACCACATTCCTGTATAGACTAACAATAGTCTGACCAGATCAAGAGTTCCAGTTTTTTATTCATACAATCTATGTGGTTAAAAAAAAGCCAAAAGAAAACCTGTCCCTAATCCAACCTATGCCCAAACAGACAGGGTCTGATTATCAGTTAACATTTCCAACAGAAGTGGGCCTGCCCTTAAGAATATGCCGAACTTCTCCAGAGGACCTCCTTCATCAGCTCCTGAAGTAGCCTCCTTCCCAACAAACAGCAACAGAAATGCTATTCTATAGCAATACTCTATCACAAAACTGTATTAAAATTACCCCAGTGTGAAACTATGAATCCAAGTGGTTATAAAACTTTGAAGAAACATGTATCAAACAAAGAGCAGTAAGTGAATACTAACCTCTCCAACAGGTTAGTTTCCAAAAACATACAGACCTTACTGCCAAGTCAGCAGTACTGACTTGTAAGTAAGCAGTACTTACTTACAGCAAAGTCATGCATAGCAGGGTAGGGGCTGTATGGCTGGAGGCCACAGGGAGAAGTTTATTTTTTCACTTTACACCATATGCATACAATGTCATTTCAAAATATAATTTTTTTTAAAAAAGAAAATGTCTTAAAAGTACAATAGCACCAGCTCTTCTCCAACAGAGATCTGTAAATCCACTTACTACATCAGCCACCAGTCCAAATTCCCCGCTTGCAGCTGCTCTGCAAACACTGCTCTTTTCCTTTGCTGAAATACATATCCCCTCCCTCTTCATACACACAAGGGCCCTCCAAACAATCATTTGCTGGATGAGAACACTGGTTCTCAGGAGACTACCTGATTCTCCAGGGACAGAACAGACAGCCCGGCATCCACATGCCGCCCACCATGAGAGCCTCCATCGCCACTTCAGTCCCATCCCACAGCCTGACCTCGTGTTTGGAGGGAAGTTAATGCTGAAGAAGAACCCAATGAGGCTACAATACCTTTTGCACGGGGAAAACTGCAGGGCAGCGATGGGCATCTAAGGGCACTTGCAGAAGTAGTTAGCTCCTTGGTGTAACTGAGAGCAGGAATGCAGCAAGTACTTCAAATCCCAGTTTGCTGGGGAAGGGTAAATTCCAGCCCCATCAATCTCCAGGGGCTGAACTGGGAAAAAGACCCCGTGCAGCCCAGAGCCTGGATGAGCAAAGAGGTGTCTTGGTCTCGGCCCAAGATAAGTACCGACACAGGCTGGACCAACTACTCTCTCCTACGGAAGAGCGAGAGAACAGCAGACTACGAAATAAAGGGGTAAGGTTCCGCGCTCCTGGTCCCTTCGCCTCGATAAAAACAACGATTTTTGCGCTTCCTTGCCACTCGCAGACCCCTCGTTGGTCCCGTCCACCGTCTCTCGCCAAACAGTGCGCCGGTGGCTGCCCCGCACCCCGAGGGCACCCCTGGGGGCGGTGAGTTAAAGGGGGGAGCACTGGAGAGGGAAGGAGGGGAGCATGGCGGGCAAAGCAGGGAATGAAAGCACGGATGGCGGGGAAACGGGGCGCGAGGGAGGGGAGGGCGAGCCAGGGAGAACGCACTGGGACTCGCGCCGGGGCGCGCGAGGCCGGAGTGAAAGGCCGAGGCGCGCGCGGAGGGGGAGGGGACGAGGTGAGGGGAGCGCGGCGGGGGCGCGCGGTGCCGGGGGGAGGGGACGGCGGGGGCGCGCGGGCGGGCGTCGGCTCGCGGGCGCTTCCCCTCCCCCCGCCCTCCACCTTTCCCTTCCCCCACCTCCGTCACCACCGCCTCCTCCCCGGCTTCCCTCCCTTCCTCGCTCCTCACCGCCCCCGGGCGGGCGAGCGGCCAAGCTGGCCTAGGCCAAAGCTCCTCACCTGGCGGTGGCGGTGTAACTCCCGGCTAGCTCGCCTCCTCAGGCGGCGGCGAAGGCGTCGAAGTAGGAAGAGGCGACAGCACAGTGGGCTCCGGACCCGGAGGACAGGACTGGGGGCGGGGGTGGGGGAGGGGGGCGGGCCGGACGGGGGCAAGCGGGCGGAGCAGACACTGCGGTACAGACGGGGGCAGCGGCGGCGGCGGCGGCTGCACCGGCGGCGGCGGCACCACACAAACAAGGACGCTGATTGGGCAGCTGCCAAGCGCCTCGACTCCGCCTTACTCACACGCCACGACGCCCATTGGGCGACCCGAGCCGGCTACCCCGCCCTCCTCTTCGTGGATCTACCAATAAAAGCCAGAATGCTGAGGCTTCACCCCACCCTTGAGCAATGAGTGGTAGCAGAGGTGACGATTGGCGCATTGAATACCCAATCCTAAATGGAGGAGGGGGATGGTCTAGCGGGGGCGCGCTAATGGGTACCTCAGCCAGTCCCAGACACATCCGGGTCTTCGACAACCCATTAAGTGTCGGGGGTCAAAAAACCGCTTCAGGCTGCAACATTACCTTAGAGACGTTTAGGTCCCCAGGCAGCCGCCGTACACCAGGCTCCCCAAACCGGGATTCCCCTTTGAGCAGCTTTCATTCTTTCAGTTCTAAAGATGGAGCCTGTTGGACTGTGGTGTGCTCTACGATGGGCGGTGTTTCATCGCGACTGGACCCAGGGATTTCGCGATAGAACTAGCTTTAGGCGCTTGGGCCTTGCTCTCCATTTGGGGCGTGGCCTGACTTGTCGGTCGAAGGCCTTAGATTTGGTGGTGTCCGTCCACCTCTACTTGGTCCTGTCTTGGCTGAAATTTTAAAAAGCAGCTAGCGAAATTTAGTGAGATTTTACGGTGTGCCGAGCTAGCGCAGCGCCTTCTCTCAAGTCTTCTGGCCTGGCTGGGTTCACAGCCACATTGGTACACTGACCAACTCTATGCCCACCTCTTGCTGGTCTCCTTCCTCACGGGCCCCAGCCCCGACGCAACTCTGGTGTCTGCAGCGCTTGTCACAAGTACTGTTCTTTTTTTCTTTTTTTTTCCCAGTGTTTTTGAGACCTGGCCTCGCTTTGTAGTTCAGGTGGGCCCTGAACTCAGTATGTATCGCAGGCGGTCCTGGGACTCCTCAGCGTGCTGTGTGTGTGTGTGTGTGTGTATGTATGGTATTGGGCAGCTAACTCAGGCGCTCTCTAGGACAGCTACATCCTCAGCCCTGTCTATTTTCTTATTTTGAGAAAAGGTCTCCCTAAATTTTCCTGACAGGATTTTTTCTTTATTTTTTTTGAGATAGGGTCTTGCTTTTGTACTTCAGGCTGGCCCTGAGCTCAGCCTTGAACTCACAGCAATCCTCCTGCCTCTGCCTCCTGAGTGCTGGGATCACAGGTGTGAGCCACCATGCCCAGCACTATGGTATGTGGTACTGATTGCTGGTGGGCATGAATCTCCACACCCAATATTGTTGTGTATGGTTACTGGGATTGAACCTGGGTCCTTGCACTTGCAAGGCCAAAACCACTGAGCTAAATCTCCAGCCCTCCTGATAGGATTTTTAACTCTTAGCTCAGTATCCCTCAATCCTCGGTCCTCTCCATTACAAGCAAGAACTATACTACTGAGCTTTGGCTCCACTTATGAGTTGTGTGATTGGGGTACACAATTGAGACAGGGTCTCCCTTTGTGGTTCAGGCTGGCCCTGAGCTCAGCCTCACACTCACATCACAGCAATCCTCCTGCCTCTGCCTCCCGAGTGCTGGGATGACAGGCATGAGCCACCACGCCTGGCACTGTGGTATGTGGTACTGATTGCTGCTGGGGTGAGTCTCCACGCCCAGTATTGTTATGTGGTTACCGGGATCAAACCCGGGCCCTTGGGCTTGCAAGACAGGCGCCTGAACCACTGAGCTATATCCCCGGCCCTAATCTCTGTTTTCTATGACTTAGTTTCCCCATCTGTAAAATGAAATTATTTTCTTTGGTCTTGGTTTTTGCATTTTTTACAAGTTTATTGGTATATTTTAGATATACATAGTGATAGCATTCAAGGGAACTTGTATCTTTATGTATGTTTATATATTTTTTTTTCTTTTCTTTTTTTTAGGTTTTTTGAGACAGGGTTTCGCTTTGTGGTTCAGGCTGGCCCTGAGCTCAGCCTCCAACTCACCTCACAGCAATCCTCCTGCCTTTGCCTCCTGAGTGCTGGGATGAAAGGCGTGAGCCACCACGCCCGGCACTGTGGTATGTGGTACTGGTTGCTGCTGGGCGTGAGTCTCCATGCCCAGTATGGTATGTGGTTACCGGGGAATCGAACCCGGGCCCTTGCACATGCAAGACAGGCGCCGTAACCACTGAGCTAACTCCTCGGCCCTTTTTTTCTTTTTTTTTTTTTGAGACAGGGTCTCGCTTTGTAGTTGAGGCTGGCCCTGAGCTCAGCCTCCAGTTCACATCACAGCAATCCTCCTGCCTCTGCCTCCCGAGTGCTGGGATTACACGCGTGAGCCACCACGTCCAGCACTGTGGTATGTGGTACTGATTGCTGCTGGCGTGAGTCTCCACACCCAGTATTGTTATGTGGTTACTGGGGGATCGAACCCGGGCCCTTGCGCTTGCGGGAACCATTGAGCTAAATCCCTAGCCCTTTATGTATATATCTTACTTCTTTTCTTCTCATTTCCCTCCAGTCCCTCCAATCCCTAATGGAAATGTTAAGAATAAGTACCCAACTCGTAGGATAATCATGAGGGTTTTAAATTGTTTATATTTTGCACAGCTAGGGATCAAGCCCAGGGCCTTGCACATCCTAGACAAGTACCCTACCTTGCATATTTTAAATGTTCAGGGAAGTAAGTATTCAATAAACATATTAAATAGTAAATGTCATGAACATTTCTTTGCTTTTCCAGTAATTTCATCTTCTTAGCTGTAAATGCATGTTATTTTAGTATTCTACACATAATACTTATTTTGTACCACATTGAAAATCTCTGCTAACTTCATCATATCAATTCTCTTTTCAGTCCTGCCCTTCTCCCCCAGAACTGAAGACTGAACCAAGGTCCTTTTCCTGGCGCTACAGTCATGTTTTTATTTTTTATTTTTAGACAGGATCTCACTAAGTCACTAAATTGCCAGGCTAGGCTCAGTCTTTCAGTGCTCCTGCCTCCGACTCTCAGTACTAGAATTAGAGGTGCACCGGGCTCTGCCCTGGGCTCTCAGTTATTGAATATGCACAAAAAAACACCTATTTTTGTATGTGTGAACGTGTTGTTTGCTTGTTTGTGCCTGGGTCTCAGTATGTGTGTAGCCCAGCCTGGTCAGGAGCTTGCAGCAGTTCTCTGCCTCAGCCTCCCAAGTGGTGGGATAACAGGCTACACCGCCACCCCCAGCCTGCACCTCTTGTGTTAATCGGGCACTCTTCCTGCGCTGGGGAGATAGCAATGATGAGACAAAGCTGTCACACTCACAGAAGACACGAGCACGTCTCTTTTCTTAAACTACTGCTCTGTCCCTCATTCATCATCAGTCCAAACAAATCCTCTGCCAGTGGAAGGCCAACATTCTGGGCTTTGAGAAAACACCAGAAATAGGAGAAGGAAGATACCAACCTGAGGAAGATACTGTAAAACCTGAGAAAATGCCTTCCAAAAAAAATCAAACTCAGGGGCCGGGGAGTTAGCTCAGTGGTTCCGGCGCCTGTTTAACAAGTGCAGGTTTGATCCCCAGTAACCACAGACAGCAATGCCGGGCTTGGAGACTCACACCCAGCAGCAATCGGCACCACACACCACAGTGCCGGGCGTGGTGGCTCACACCTGTGATCCCAGCACTCGGGAGGCAGAGGCAGGAGGATTGCTGTGATGTGAGTTGGAGGCTGAGCTCAGGGCCAGCCTGAACCACAAAGCAAGACCCTGTCTCAAAAAAAAAAATCAAACTCAGGCCTTGAAGAGGCACCTCCAGTGAGGAACGCCCAAGCTCTGTGCGACCACAGGTGAGGGCCACATTGTGTGGGTTGACTCCAAGAGAGACAGTTGAGGGTGAGAAATGAGCATGCACTCTGCTCCATGTAGCTCAGGCTGTCTCCTTTTTGAAGCAAATACATACTGGATGTACTTAGCGTTTCAGGTGGGTTGTGTGGTCTTTATGTGGTGGCCCCCCCCTCTTGGAGACGAGGGAAAACTGAGGCATAACTGTTAGTAACTTGTCTGACACCCTGAAATTAGTAACTCGTATTTGTTATAATTAAGTCTGGACACTGTTGGGAAAAGGGTACTTGGGCCTATCCTCCCCTCACACCCTCCCTAGGCCACAGGACAGGTATATTGTCATGTGGTGTACTTTGCTACTGGAACCCCCAGGTATTTCTTTTCTCTGTGGGACTATAGATTGAACCCGGGGCCTTCTTCCTAAGCTACATCTCCAGCACCCTTTTCTTTCAGTTTGTTTTTGTTTTGTTTTGCAGCAAGATCTTGCTAAATCGCTGAATTTTTCAGGCTGGGCTTGAAATTGCCATTGCCCTGCCTCCTAGAGTGCTGACAGTACAGGTCCCACCACTCCTAGCTCCCAGATATTCTTGTGGTTAAGGAATTTTGTATTTCTCCATCTGACTGTAGGGCTTTAGAAAGAGTCCCCAAACCAAGAGGCAAAAGCTGGAAGGTAGAGTTGTCATTATCTTTTTATTTTATTTTTTTCTGAGACAAGGTTTCGCTTTGTAGCTTAGGCTGGCCCTGAGCTGACTATGTAGCCCCAGGCCAGCCTCAAACTCACAGCAGTCCTCCTGCCTCTGCCTCCTGAGTGCTGGGATTACAAACTCACACCCAGCATTGTGGTACTGGTACTGATAACTGGAGGGCGTGAGTGAACACGCCTGGCATTGTTGTATGTGGTCACCCAAGATCAGGACAGAACATGGGACCTTGCACTTGCAAGGCAGGTGCTGGAACCACTGAGCTAAATCCCCAGCCTGGTTATGACCTTTTTAAACAAAGGGCACTCCAGACCCACTCTACTGAGTTTAGGACCAAATCCTGCGAATTCCTACTCCAGTTCAGGCTAGAGCTAAGCTCCACACACAACAGAAGCTAAGGCAGATGAGGTGTTGCACTCTGTAATCGAAGCACTCAAGAGGCTAGAAAGCAGGATGGTCTCAGTTTGAAACCAGCCTGGGCTACAGTGAATCAAGGACAGCATGAACGACACAGTTAGACTTTGTCTCAAAAAAAATAAATAAATAAAAAATAGGGGCTGGGGATTTAGCTCAGTGGTTCTGGCACCTGCTGTGCAAGCGCAAGGGCCTGGGTTCGATCCCCGGTGACCACATACAACAAAGCTGGGCATGGTGACCCACGCCCAGCACCAATCAGTACCACACACCACAGTGCCAGGCGTGGTGGCTCACGCCTGTGATCCCAGCACTGGGGAGGCAGAGGCAGGAGGACTGCTGAGTTCAAGGCTGAGCTCAGGACCAGCCTGAACTATAAAGCGAGACCCTGTCTCAAAAAAGCCCTAAAAAGTAAGTAAATAAAAAGATAGATAAATTAAAAAAAAAAAAGAAGGAGGGAAGGAAAGGAAAGGGAAAGAAAAGGGAGAGGGAAAAGGAAGAAAGAAACAAAGGGAGAGAAAAGGAAGAAAAGAGAACTATTCAGCTCAGGGACGCTGCACCTGCCTGTCAAGATCTCGAGTTTGATCTCCAGTAAATGGAGAAAAAAAGAAAAGCATGGGGAAGGAAAGGAGGCAGAAAGGAAAGGAAATAAAAAAGAGGAAGAAAAAGATAAAAGGGGGAGAAAGAGGAGAGGGAGAAGACAGACTCACCTGGGCAAGAAGTGGGTTGAGCCTGGTCTGATTAAAACCTGAGGGACACGAGCGTCCCCTCTGGAGAGGCTTCTCCAAGACAGATGAATGGCATTTCCTAGGTCCCACGGTTTCCTCCTGGGAAGCTCCTTTAGGACTCTGGAAAAGCACCCGCCATGCTCAAGGCCAGATGGGAAGGACCTTTCAGCTTACAGATCTCAGTGGTCAGAAGTGTCTGCCTCTGTGGATCAGCCCCGAGAAATGGCTCCAGACACTCCTGAGCTACCTCTCACTGCTCTCCCACCCCCTTCCCCAGGCCTGTTGAGTGCGCTAATTCCCTTCAGTAATTGGTTTTGGAGCTCTGTTAGGAGTTGTTTCCTGTGTCGATTTCATTACATGGAGACAAAGGAGAACTTCAAGTGGGCCAAAGGGACTGGAGAAATGGCGCCTGCTCCTGATGTGCACAGGAGCGAGCCTCGCTCCCGCCTCTTGTTAGGGTTACTCCGGCCCAGACACGGGGCTGGAGCGCTGTCTGCAGCTGGAGATGGAGGAGGCCAGGGCGGTGGCCACCAGCTCCAGCTACTGGGGAAGATGGTCGTCATCTCTATAGAGGTGCTGGGAAAGTTAGGGGGACACCCAGGGAGAGGAAATAAGGCAAAGATGAGCTCAGCGCCCCCAGAGAATGGAGCCTTTGTACGGGGTACAGATGTGGGACAAGGAGTGATTGTGTGGGAGGACCGGAAGTGCCACACAGACTGGCACTGCCACAATCAGAACTAAATTCACCCCTCTCCTGCCCCAAGTCCTCCCTCTGCTCCAGGGTTAGGACGCCATGTGACTGGCAGGGGCAGAGCACACCTGAGGGTACAAGAAATGGGGAGAGGACGGAGGACACGCAGCTGGGAAAGACTGACGAGAGCTTCAGGGGCAAGGAGCAGGAGGCAGGGGGAAAAGTCAGAAGCAGCTTTTATTATATTTACATCCAGCAGAACCTCATGGGGAACGGTCCTTATTGCACTGGTCAGGCCTGGGGGTGAGGCACTCCCCCAAGGTGCGTGGACAGGAAGCACCCAAAGAGCTCACATCCCCTCTGGCTCCCACCGCCCAGTTTTCAAGGAGATACAAAGCATGGTGCCCCCCTTTGCTCTCTCTCTTACTCTGTAAAGCCTCAGAAGCAAGGGGGCTGTGGCTCTGGAATAAATAATTTAAAATAAAATACAAACACTCAGGTAGAAAGGCGTGCGAGCCTGGGCTCCTTCAGCAGTGCAGGGGTGGGGACCCGCATGCTGGGGAGCGAGACCCTCGCTCCCATCCAGGGAGGAGGCCCAGCAGCTCTGTATCTTTCCAGTTGTTTTTTAAAACAAAAACTTCTAACTGACCAGGGCAGCGCAGATCTGTGGGTGCCCTGGGGAGCAAGCAGCTCCTGGAGCAGGGCAGGGAGGCGCGGAGCCGCGCACGCTCCCCCAGCGCACTGCCGGCTCGAGTGTGGACGGGCCGGCCAGCTGGAGGTAACGCAGTGCGACTCTTGGTAACAGTGTGTCCTTCTTCCCGCTGCCCACGCATGGAGCCCGGGGCTGGACAGGGTCCTCGGGCTGTCCCTCACCCTGTAAAAGCGACAAGAAAACCAGTGATCTCTCGAGTCCTTTCTCCTCACTTCCCCACCCAGGCTGGCAAGGAAAGCCAAAGCATCCCTAGCACTCCAGAGGTGCTCCAAAGCATTTCCGGCAATCAATGGCCTTGGGGGTGGGCATCTGTGCCCGCCGCTGCCTCAGCTCCTCCTTGCCCATGCTGCCAGCCAGCTTGTTAAATGCGGACTTGTACTTTTTGTCGAAGGCCACTAGGAAAGAGAGTAGAAGCCAGTGCATTCAGACCCACCTCATACCTGGTCCCGAGTCCCCAGCCGCACCAGCCCTTCAGCCCCTCCCTCACCTATATCCACATGGTCCTTGCCCAGAGCGGCCAGTGTCAGGAACAAGATCTCACGGTAGATGCCCCTGAAGAGTCAGAAGGGTGAACGACAGAGAAGAGTTCGAAGCCCAGTATAGGTCCAGGAGTGCCCAGGACAGCCGCATCATACCTCTGCAGGTGCAGGCCAGCGGGAGGGGGTCCCAGAGTTTCTAGGAGGAGCCCCACAGCCTTGTGCACCTCATTGAGTCCGACATGGCGCAGCACTGATTCCAACAATGCCAAGCTGAGACACGTGGGTACTGGGCCTGGCCAGACCACCCGCTGTGGGATCTGGCCTGGGGAGGAAGGAGAAGAGGCCACCGGGATCCCTGAGCCCCCCAAGTGTAGGCCAGACCTCCCTTCCCCAGGCCAAACTCCGGACTTACTGTGGACCCTCCAGAGCACATACAGGGGGGGACAGCTGTCGGGGTCTGGAGTCAGAACATCCCACAGCAGCCGCACCTGCACAGAGGCTGGGTCAGGGGTGAGCCGAGGAGAGGGAGCCTGCCGGAGAGGACGGGCAGACAGCGCACAGAGCCGGGGAGAGGCCGAGAAGTGGAGGGTGTCACCCCCAGACGCAGAGGGGCATGACAGGACACAGCACAGGAGAAGCAAGAAAGGAGAGAACGTAAGCTGTGAGAATAAAGGGCTCTTATTCTATAATCCACGACCCCTCTAGAGCCTGAAAGGTGCCTGGAACCTACACGATACCCACTAAATAACCGTTATGAACAGACAACACGAATGCCTCATTCCTCAGGCGCCAGGCACCACACATGGCGTATGCACGGCAGCCCTGTGAAGTCAGTGCTGACGCCATTTGACACATCACAACACTGAGACTCAGAAGCCACAGTGACACCGTACACACAGCCCCACTGCCAGGGACACACAGGGCTGAGAGACCAGAGAGGAGAGAGGAAGAAAGCCTTTGGGAAGCAGGGACCACACCGGAACGCTGACCTGGGGCGGGGGGAGCCCATCACAGGAGGCCAGTACCAGGCCTGGTAGGATGCTGGGCAGGCGCAGCCGCTGGAAATACCACAGAAGGTTCCAGAAGATGATGGGGTGGGCAGCGGGCAGCTCAGGCAATGCCAGCACCTCACTGCCCTCATTCTCCACCAGGGACTCCAGCTCCTTACGCAGCACCAGGGGGCTTAGGTATGCCCAGGCTCCGTTCTCAACCCTCTGAGGGGTACCCTATCAGACAGACAGTAGACGGTCACGGGTCCTCCCGGACACCCCCTCACAGGAACCTCACGGCACGTTCAAAGCCTTCCCGCTCAGCCCTCAGGCCCTACACCTTCCAGCATGCCCCTTGCTCTAAATGGCCATCTTTTGGCCACCACAGCTCTCCTCAAAGGGCAACATACTCCCACCCTCGCACCCCTCAGACCCAGCCCTTACCCCCATGTGCCCATTGCAGAGCTGGGGCTCGTCCAAAGCAAGGCAGAGCCTGCGGTCACTGAGCACAGGGCCGGGCCCCCCCGGGGTGGGGGCATCTCTGCTGCCACTGGCACCAGCAGGGGCAGGCTTGGGGCTGGGGGCACTGTGGGGGGACAGCAGAGGGTTCAGTGCTGGGACCGCCACCTTCCTGTCCCACCCACAGCAGTGCCCTGCTCTGGGCACCTGGGTCGGGAATCAACAGTCTGGACACTGAGCAGAGGCACAAAGGGGCAGGAGCAGAAGGGGCATGTCGTGTTGAGGTTGGAGTCATCAGGTGCCCAGCCAGCCATAATCTCCTCATCATATACCAGCGAGTCACAGGCATGGCACCGGGAGCAGCTGGACAGGAGAATCTGCAGGAGGATATGCCAGCAGGTGGTCCAGCCAGGCCTCCAGGGCCTTCCCCAAGCCCCTCCCCCCATCAGCCAGGACCCCCCCCCCCCCCCCCCCCCCCCCCCCCCCCCCCCCCCCCCCCGCCCCCCCCCCCCCCCCCCCCCCCGCAGCCCCTCACCTCCAGGGAGGGAGGCTGCAAGGGTCCAGAAGTGTCACTGAGGCGCTCTGAGGAGCGGCGGAGGCTCAGGCTGCTGACGGAGGCCTCTGAGAGGTCCCACTCGCTGCCCAGGGAGGCCGAGCTCTGCGCGGCACGGGAAGCTCAAGCTCGGTCAGTGGCCCCACGCGCTCTCCACCCTGGCTCCCCCACTCAGCCAGCAGCACTCCCCAGGGCTCCCGGACATCCCCCCACGGGTACCTCAGAGGCAGTGGATCCAGGGCGCTCCCGGGGCCGCAACAGGCTATCCATAGGGCTGCAGCGAGCTGGGGCAGGCAGGTCGGGCGGCAGCTCTGGCAGGGGGACGCAGGTGGCAGGGGAGCGGCGGGAAGGTGTGAGCAGCTGCTGGAGGCGGGCACCCAGGCCTCGTCGGGGGGTGCCTGCCTCCTCCTGGCTCCCAGCAGTCCTGGGCCCTGGCCCACTTAGCCCTTCCAAGGTTTCCGTGGACTTGGCGCTCAGGGCTGAGCCTGAGCCCCCTGGGCTTCCTCGAGGTGCTGGCTCTTCCCCCGTCAGGCTCAGGTCTGAAAGACTCCCATCATGCCAGTGCACAGGTGAGCCCCGGGGTTCCAGGACACCTAAGGCCTCTATCACTACAGGACAAAAGAGAATCAGAGAATGCAGGAAGGCAGAGCCCTACCTCACCTGCAGCTGCCCCTTCTTGAGCGAACACCATTCCTGGGTACATAAACTCTGGCTCTGTAACTCCTCCAGGACCGTGATGTTCTGTTGCTAGCAAGGTCCTCTTGGAGACCACAGTCCCACCACTCAGTACCACCCTCTACCCAGCTTGTGGGCAAGTGGTTAGGAAAGCTAGTGGGAGGGCAGGGCGGGCAAAACAAGGGCACTCACTGTGGGCCACGCCAGCCTCTACAGTGGGCTGCACCCCTTGGGCACTCCCCAGGCTGCCGCTCTTCACCAGGCGCCCAGTAGGGGAGGATGGGTCCCGCAGACTACGCCCGGCCCACGTGGTCTGGCGCTGCAGCTGGCGGGCTGGGGGAGAGCGCTGTGGACGGGACTCTGGACACAGGGAGGGGTGCAGAGCGGTGGTGAGAACCCTCCTCCTCCAAAGCAGAGCTCCTTGTGCACCTGGGTGAGCTGGCTCCTCCCGGCAGAGCTGGACCCTCACCCATCCCCACAGAGCCCAATGCCACCAACAGCAGGCTGGCTCTCTCTCCATGCCCGTCTTGCCATCCCTACGCACCTGTCTGGGAACCGTCCGCCTCCTGGGGAGCTGCTGCCTGCTGCCGTTGCCGGTCTCTCAAGGGCTGGCGGAACTGAGCAGCCCCCAGGACGACGTTGCGAAGCTGGGCCCAGCGCAGGCGTCCTCCTGGTGTACCTGATGGCCACTTGCTTTCCAAGACAGCCTGCCAGACGCAGCACCCATAAGGGTGGCCACTGCCATGTCCCAACCCAGACAGTTGCCCAGTTCCTGTCCCAGAGCCCAGGAATCACCTTCCTTTCCACACAGCCTGCTTAGAGCACTGTGGCCAAGGCTTGGCCAGGAGGGGGAAGCGGCAGATGCCAGCAGCTGCTCCTGAGGACCTACAGCAAGCCAGGAGACCTGGAGAAAGTCTGTATCCGAGCTCTACTACTTAAAAGATATAGGGCTTAAAATATTTTTAAAATTAAAAATAGAAAGACAAAAATTGGTCCAGGGATTTAGGTCAGTGGTTCCATGCCTTCCTTGCAAGCGCAAAGTCCCAGGGGTTCGATCCCGGGTAACCAGATGCAACAATGTCGAGCTTGCTGACTCATGCCCACCAGCAACCAGTACCACATACCACAGTGCCGGGTGTGGTGGCTCATGCCTATAATCCCAGCACTCGGGAGGCAGAGACAGGAGCATTGCTGAGTTCAGGACCAGTCTAAAGTACAAAGCGAGACCCTGCCTCAAAAAAAAAAAAAAAACAAACAAAAACAAAAGAGAAAGAAAGAAAAATAAACTATAGGGCTTGGAGGAAATGATCTCAGAATTTAGTCATTCCCCTCTCTAAGTCAGGCATGGTGGCACATGCTTATAATCTCAGGACTCTTGGAGGCTGACGTGGGAAGATCGCAAGTGCAAACCCAGCGTAGGAAGTTTAGTTTAGAGATTTCGTGAAGTCCTGTCTCAAAAACAAAAATAAAAAAAGGATGAGATGACAAACATGTACTAATTACAAAAAAAAAAAAAAAAAACCACCTGGTGTGAAGGGCCTGGGTTCAATCCCCGCACTGCTGAAGCCCTGAGGAGCACAGTGAACGCTGTGGCCCTTGCCCCTCCCCGAAGGTAGTGCCCTCAGCGTGCGGAGCACAGTACCTTGTTGTAGTAGCCATAGGTGATGGTGTTGGGCACGATGCCCGCCCGCCGCATCTCCAGCATGACACGCACCGACAGCACGGGCTGCCCATAGTGTGAGCACAGCTGCATAAGCACCCGGTAACACACCTGGGTGAGCACAGGGGCTGCTGCAGCCGACAGCCACCGTGGCAGGGGCCTCCCGCAACCGGCCATGTGCACCCTGGCGCGCCTTCCTGCTGAGGGCCGAAACACAGCAGCCCCCCCCCCCCACTCTAGCAGGTTCTCCTCTTAGCCTCACTGGGCCCGGATGTGGGCGGGGCCACACGTCCAGCCACCTACTTCGTCAGGAAGCACCACTTTGCGGCTCTCCATCTCACGTAGCACATGGTAGGCTGTGTGCAGTGCCCGGACCCGGGAGGGTGCTGAGCGCACGTAGGCAGGGAGACACAGGAACCACAGCCCGTAGCAGTGTCCCAGCAGGCAACGGGCCCACAGCTCGGGCACCGTCGCTGACTTCTGTGCCATCCTCTGTGCGACCTTCATCTCCTGCGTGGGACAGAGACACAGCAGGAGGAGGGCAGTGCTGAGGCAGACAGTACCACGCTGGGCTGGTGTCTCCCGTTTTCTTTCTTTCTTTCCTCTGTCTCCCTTAGGCAGACACATTCTTTCTCAATAAAGCTTTCCTACTCAAAAAAAAAACACCTTCCAGGCGTGGTGGTGCTGGTTCACACCTATAATCCCAGCACTTCCGAGGCAGGGGCAGGGGCAGGAGGATTGCTGAGTTTGAGGCTGGCCTGGACGACATAGTGAGCTCAGGGCCAGCCTGAGCTACAAAAGTGAGACCCCGTCTCAATAAACCAAAACAAACAAAAAGCCCTTAGGAAAGCTGGCCACGGCAATATACACCAGCATTCTGAGTCGCTGAAGCAGGAGGACTGCACGTTTAAGTTTAGCCTGGGCAACTTAGAAACTTAATGAGATTCTGTCTCAAAATAAAAAGTAAACAGAGCTAAGGATATACCTCAGGGCAAATGGCCTGGGTTTAATTCCCAGCACAGAAAGAGAAGGAAGGAAAGAAAGATGAAAGAAAGGAAGCAAGCAAGCACGAAAAGGCAGGCAGGCAAAAGGAAGAAAGAGAAATAAATCAAACAGCAGCTCCCCTGGTGCTGGTGCTCTGGTGAGGCTGGGGATCGGGGGCTCACAGCCTGCGACCTGGCCAGGGGCCTTGGGCAGAGGCTCAGCCCTTCGGCATGGGCAAGTCCTAGGAAAAGGCAGCTTCTGTGGTGACAATGATAGTGACCATGACAATGGTCACAACAGCTAATGTGTACGTGTTTTCTATTTTTTAAAAAATTTTTTTTGAGACAGGGTCTTGCTTTGTAGCTCAGGCTGGTCTTAAACGCAGCCTTGAATTCAGCAGTCCTCCTGCCTCTGCCTCCCGAGTTCTGGGATGACAGGCGTGAGCCACCACACCCAGCACTGTGGTATATGGTGCTGATTGCTAGTGAGTGTGAGTCACCGTGTCCAGCATTGTATGTGGTTTCCAGGGATCGAACCCAAAACCACTGAGCTAAATCCCTGGCCCTGCACATGTTTTTTACTCCCAAATACCTTTACAGGGTAAGTGTTACAAATCCCTTTATTTTGCTGACAAAGAAACTGAAGTAACAACTCTCACCCTGAGCCACTAAGTTGTCCTATAGGAACTGGCCTGCTACTTACCTGTTTGGTACGGCGGGGGGCAGGACTGCTGGGGGCACTACGGGTCGGCCCTGGCACAGGCAGGGGCCCCGCTTGGTCTTGAGGAGACTCAAACAGCTCAGCCTGTAGCTCTGGGAACCCATCATAGCTGCAGTCATGGAGAGAGAACATCCAGGCTGTGTGTACATGGCAAAGCAACGCGACTGCAGCAAGTCCGAGAGCCGGGGAGACTCACCAGTACTGGGGAGCAGCATCACTGCCCTCTGGCACCAGGGGCTCCTCTGGGGGCGTGATGAAGACTGTGAGCTCACTGCCCGATGGCTCTTCCAGCTCCACCAAGGGGGTGGGCTCAGGCTTCTCCTGCTCTGGGTGGACCTGGACAAGAGGGTGAGAGTCGGACACAGATTGAGCCAGGACCTCCTAGAGATTGGGGTCCCCCAGGAAAGCACATCCACAGGGGGGGAGTCTTCGCCACGCTGCTGGCAGGCGGAGCCAGGAACAGGCACAGCAGGAATACGAAGCACACCGCCTGCCCGCCTGCCTGCCCGCCTGCCTGCCTGCCCACCTGCCTGCCTGCCCACCTGCCTGCCTGCCTGCCTGCCCGCCCGCCCTGATGGCTGTGCAGGCTATGCTACAGATAATCCAGGAACCACACCTGTCACAGCTATGGTGCCATTATGCTGTCAGTGGTCCAGGTCAACAGAGATAACCCGCAGGAAGCCCTGGGCACAGAGAAAGGACAACAATTGATACCTTGTCAGCACAGGAGTCAAAAAACTCGAGGGCGGCGTGGCGTGCTGAGCCAAAGGAGCACTCCTCAATGAACTGGGAGAACATCTGTGTGCGCAGCAGCTGGGAGTACAGCTTGTGGCTGGAGCGTTCTCGGGACTTGAGGAAACCTGCAAGAGTGGGGATGGGGCATGTCCCCAGGGCTCTGCCACAGCCACCCGTCCATGTCCACTCGGAGCCCACAGCTACGAAAGCCGCCACCTCTTGGGCCCTCCTGCACAGCCACGACACTGCCTAAGGGTACGGCGAGAGGGGACTAGCTCAGACCAGACAGCTTCCCCATACTCTGGTGCTCAGAGCCCACCCTTCGGCAGTCGCAGGCCTGGGCTCTCCAAGGGCAGCTCCCCGTGCCCAGGCTTGCAGACAGCAGGGCCACATCTGGCTCCTCAGATTCAGAGAGGCACCAAGCAGAGTCCCTGACCGGGAGAGAGGCAACAGGCAGCACCCAGTCCTTCCACCTCTGCGAGGGTGCCACTCCTCGGCGGGGACACGCCCTTTACCTTGCAGGTAGAAGAGGTTGTCCACATCCCGCACGCCCTCCGAGGGTGCCTGGGTGAGCGGGCGCAGAAATTCCCGGTAGCCTTTGAGCAGACACGTCATGAAGCGCAGGAAGGCTCCCTGGACCTCCCGCTCCAGGCGCGCCCGGCGGCCACACACTGCCTCGTAGTCTGTCAGCAGGAACTCCAGGGAGGCCTCTTCCTCGGGTCCTGTGTAAGCTGAGGGCCAGGCGTGCCTCGGAGTCAGGCCCGGCCCACAGCTTTCGCCAGCCTGCTCTTCACGCTGGTCTCCGTCCCCAGCTCCAGCTCCCGGTCAGGCCCTGAGCTGATGGTAGCTAAGAAATCTCCTCCAAGTAGAGCTCTGAGCCTCCCCAGTAACCACCTGACCTTCCCAAAGTGTCTGGCAAGGGGAGGCCAAGCCATCCGCCCCACCCTCTAGCTTCACTGGAATCTGATCCTGTCTCTTCCACCAGACCTTCTCTCCTCTGGCCTAAAGGGGCTCTCACATCAGAGGGCTGAGTAATGGCACATCCCACCACCCGGTCCACCCAGGCCTCTCACTCTGGTCCAGCTGCTGGTACAGGTTGGTCAGTGTGGTCAGCAGAACCTTATAGGGTCTGCGGGGCAGGGTCCGAGGGGAGAGGGGCTTCTTTTCCTCCGTCCTGAAAGATAAGCACAGGAACAAGGATGGCAGGACTGTGAGAGCCTCTGCTGCGTTCTTCTGATGTTGCTTCTGGGCTGCCGGCTGCCAGTACACCAACCCTCATGTGTCCCTGGAGCCCATGACACTCAGCTGCCTCTTACTGGAAGAGTGTGTTGGTGTCCAGATCAATACAGATGACATCAGCAGGTGGGTCATGCAGATCGAAGTAGCTGGAGTGGATGCCCACAATGAAGGGCACAGGGGCGCTCAGCACATCTGCCAGCACCAGGGGACACAGCGGGATGTAGGGGCACTGCCAGTGCAGTGGGAAGATCATCTGGAGGGCCCAGGAAGGAAACGCTGAGCAGGGGTGGGCAATGGCAGGGGCTGCAGGGCACGAGGGAGGCCCATCCCTAGTGAGGACTTTCCCCAGGAGGGTCTGGGTGTGACAGTGGCAGGCGGCGTGGCACTCACCGACACGAGGGCCTCGCAGACACTGGTGAGCAGGTCTGGCCGCAGCGAGTGGACCAGCAGTTTGTGCTCTGTGAGCACGGCCAGCAGCAGCGTGACAGCCAGCTCAGGGCCCAGGCTCTGCAGCAGCTGCAGGAAGCTGGCCCCACTGGAGGCAATGACAAGGTGGAGGAGCAGCTTGGAGTCTCCTGTGGACACTGGGCACAGCGACACCCACCTGCTCGGAACCTACCGGCAGCCCGGCCACATACCTGAGGGGCAATGGTGAGGACACAGGCTGACAGAGGAGCAGGTTGTCGTAGGGGGACATCTGGGGGAGAGAAGCCACAGCTCAGGATGCTGGTGGCCCACTGGCCCCCCCGCCCCGTGCCCACCACAGGCGTCACCTGCACCAGGATGCGGGGTCTCTGCGGGGAGGGGAACGGCACGTTGTGAATGAAGTGGGAGATGTGCCTGGGGAAGGGAGAGCAGTGAGCAGACACCCAGCACGCTGCCACCTTCTCGTCTCTCTGTCCTCCCGAACCACAGCGCTTACACAGCTGGGCGTGGGTGGTCCCACCTATAACCCAGGCACTCTGGAGGCTGAAGCTGCAGGGTCACTGCAAGTCTGAGCCCAGCCTGGGATGCACAGTGAATTCAAAAGTAGCCTGCGGCCTGGGGATTTAGCTTTAGTGGTTCTGGCGTCTGCCTGGCAAGTGCACGGTCCAGAGTTCGACTCCTGGTGCCACGTACCACAGTCCTGGGTGTGGTGGATTACGTCTGTAATCCCAGCACTTGGGAGGCAGAGGCAGGAAGACTGCTGTGAGTTCGAGGATAGCCTGGGCGACGTAGTGAGCTCAGGGCCAGCCTGAACTACAAAGCAAGACTCTGCCTCAAAAATACTAACAAACAAACAAACAAAACACCAACCTGAAGTGAGCTACACAACGTAACTATTTCAAAAAACCAAACCAAAACAAACAAACAAACAAAAAACAACTACTAATCAGAAGACTGGTGCTCTCCTCCAGGCATACACAGCCCTGCCTGCACCCAACTAGCAAGTAAAAGCTGGATTTCAAGATCCCTTCACTGCTCAGCCAACAACTTATTTTGGGGAGTACTGGGGACTGAACCCAAGGGTTTTACTCTAAGCTACAGTCCCAGTCCTTTTCTGTATATTTTGAAACAGTCTCACTAAGTTGCCCAGGTTGGACTGAAACTAGTGATCCTCTTCCCTTGGCCTCCCAAAGTGCTGCAAATACATGTGCCCCCTGCCAAACTCAGCAACAACTTTCCCAGTGCTCTGTCCAGCCACACACAGCAGGCTATCCTCCACCCATCCCCACCCTCACCTCCCCAGCACGCCCACCTCGTCCCCCCAAGACTCCTTCCCAGTGCTGAGGAACCCCACTCACGCTTCCAGCGGCAGGCGGTGGGGGCCCGAGACAGAGTAGCGGTAGAGAAAGGTGAGGAAGGCGCGGAAGGCAGGAAAGGCAGGCCAGCGAGACAGCACAGCAATGGCACGGCGGCTGCGCACAGCCCGGCCTCCGAGGGCCCGGCCCCGCTCCACAGCGCTCAGCAGACCTAGTACCCGGGCCTGCCGCTCCGACAGCCTGGCCTGCGGGAACGCCTCGTAGAACTGCAGGGCAGCACCATACACCTGGGAGGGTACGGGACGGGGTCAGGGCCCGGGCGCTGCAGAGCCCAGCACCGCTCCACAGCACTCAGCAGGCCCAGGGCCCGAACCTGCTGCTCCAACAACCTGGCCTGCGGGAACGCCTCGTAGAACTGCAGGGCAGCACCATACGTCTGGCAGGGCCCCGCAGAGCCCGGCCCCTGAACACACGTCACACACCCACCTTGTCACCAGCGGCACCCGTGAGCACAAAGGTGGAGAAGACTGGCACAGGGTACTTGGTCTGGGCAGGCCAGCACTCGATAGTGGCCCCCATGGGCAGACAGAAGACGGGCACTGACTCAGGGAGTGGGAATGCCTCGTTGTCCTTCTCTGGGTAGCGGCCCAGCAGCTCTGTACCACCGTGGAGTGAGGGTCCGTCAGACCCAGGACAGGGCCTGAGGACCCCAGGGCAGGCCTCAGCCAGGTCACGGAGGAGCACAGAGAGAAGAGAGCCACTCACCTGCCTCATACACCAGCGTGTTGGCCTTGGCCAGGCCTACCTTGTAGCACAGGTGCACTGCTGGGCCCCACTGCCCAAAGACAGCAAGAGACAAGGAGACATGCAGCCAGCTGAGATTCTGGAGCCCACTCCTCTCCCACCCTCCGTGGTCCTG
Source organism: Petromus typicus (assembly GCA_004026965.1). Classification (NCBI taxonomy): domain Eukaryota; kingdom Metazoa; phylum Chordata; class Mammalia; order Rodentia; family Petromuridae; genus Petromus; species Petromus typicus. Next base: position 23,834 of record PVIR01011714.1, read on the forward strand.
TCTCCAGAGTATCCCGATGCCCTGCCCTTGAAGCCCAGGACTCTCTGGCCTAGCCCTGGTACAAGGCCTTGCCAGGTTGCCCCCATGTCCAGTGTCCATACCCTCAGCTTTTTGCCCCACAGCCCACTTACCATGCCAGAATTGAGGCTGCGGGCCAGCCGACAGTAAGTATGTGGGGTGCCCTCACCCTTGCTGGGCAACACCAGGCAGAGGTCAGTGATGCCCAGGGCGTGCAGCCCTGCCCCCTCTGCTGCCCGCCGGTAAGTGAGGTAGGTTCGGGGATGCCCAGGGCCAGGAGGAGCCAGATTGGCCGAGTGGCTGTAGGGTGTCGTGTCGAGCACTTGAAAGCCAGGCTTAGGACGGTCTTTCCCCTCATAGAACACCCTTGGCACAGACAGCAACAGAGTCAGGATTCAGGGAGAGGAGCGCCCAGGCCTCCGGCCCTCCTCAGCCTTAGCCTCGGACCCTGACCCAGAGCTGACTGCTGCTACACTCTGTCCTCCAGGACCTGGGGCCCGTGACCTGACCTACAAGTCTGCTCCCATTTGATACTCCCGAGGGCCGCAGAGCACTGGTAGGCGGCACCCCTCACAATGGGTGTCCCATCTAATCTCAGCTCCCACAAAAGAGCACACGCCTTCTTTCCTGGGGTACTGGAGCCTGAATCAGGCCTGACGTGGAGCCATATTTCCAGTCCTTTTGTTCCTGGGGTTTTAAAAAATACTTTAAAATATTTTTAAGATGGGAGTCATGCTACACTGCCTGTCTGGGTTCAAATTTGTGATTCTCCCATCTCAGTCTCCCAGAGAGCTGGGGTAAGGTGTGTGGCACTATGCCTGGCTAGTACACTCATCCCACAATGCAAACAGGCCCTCAGGAGGTCTCCAGAAGCAACCAAGACCAGAGGGCCGGCCAGCAGCGGCACGGACCTGTAGACCCGCTTGCGGGCAGAGGACAGAGCCTGTGGGCCTGGGCCCACTCTACCACCATTCCTGGGCTTCCCTAGCCCCACCGCCTCCCCCTACCACTCCCTACCTCACCCCTCACCCCCCAGACCCCCGGGCTACCACTGTCAGGGCACACACCCCAGCTCAACCAGAGGTGGCTTGTCACGCCCCCTGCGGTAGCAGATGGCCGGCTGGGTTCCCCCCAGGAGCCCAGCACTCAGCTCCAAAGGGTGGCCCCCAGCAGAGGTCTGGATGCAGGTATAGCCCTGGGGCACCTCTTCGCCCAGCGCCCTAGCGATGACTGCCACGTCTGTGATGGGGTCAGCTGGCCGGGGAGGGCGTAGGGGCCCACTGGGTTCAGCAATCCGTGTCTCCTCAGGGGTGGGTGCTCTGTTCCCCGCAAGCCCAGCTACCACGAAATAGTCCACCAGCCGGGGGGGCCGCTCCTCCGCCATGGCACCCCCTTCACTCTCGGAATCTAAAATGGTCAAGTAGGGGAGAGATGGAGCGAAGGACTCTGTTGCCATGGCAACCAGAGTGCCATTTCCCCCCTCCCTTCTTCTTCCTGGTCCTTCCCTGGAAAGGGCAGAAGTGGTCAACCAATCCCGAATTCCTCCACCTGTGACATCACAAGCTCTCCGAGTCCACTTCAGCTCCGCAGAAAGAGCAGTCCCCTCCCCAAGGAACGCAAAGGCCCCCCACTGCAGCCAGCCCCCAGGGTACCCTGGGTACCCTCTTGCCTAGGTCCCTTTTAAAGGGCTCAGGCCTCTTCTCGCCCAGTGGAGTTAAAATCCATCCCAGTGACCAGTCTTCTGTAATGGCCTGTAATGACATCACTGACATGGCCATGACATCATATCAACTTAGTGTTTTTTTAAGTGTTTCTCACTTTCCTGCCTGCTAAGGACCTTAGAACCTTCCGATCCGATCAATGCTCTTTAAAAAGCCCACTCCTGAATTTTAAAAGGACGCCACGGGTTTCTGAAAAACTCGCAAAACCCAAGCTTCCGTTTCCCTTCACTGCATTTGGATTTCTCGTTTCCCAGCTTCACTCCGCCAGCCTGCCGAAACGACCAGCGCCCACCCACCCACTTGAGCGTCCTTGGGTCCATTTCGGATCGAAGTGGCTGTGGCTGACAATTCCAGCTGTCCCCCGCCCTTTGCGGCAGAGCCCCCAGAAAGACAGTCAGGTGCCTAAGGTTTTGGGTAACTTTTCTCACCTGCCTCCATGGCCCGACCCCGGAAGTAGGAGCCCCAAGGGTCCTGAGGCGCCCCAGGGTGCAGAAGCTGGGAAAGAGCTTGGTGGGTGGCTTGCAGCAGGGGCCGGGAGGCTGGGGTGCTTCGGAGGGAAAGGGAGGTGACTTCCTGAAACAGTGAGGGGAAGCTAGAGCTCGGCAGAAGTCAGCCTATGGGTGTGAGTGGCGGCGCGGTGGAGGCTGGGGAGGGGTGGGTGGCGCGGCCGAAGGCGCCAGCCCAGCATCCTGACCGGCAGAGCCTCAGGGCGAGGGACCGGCGCGAGGAGGGACGCTGCGGCCGGCGCCCAGGTGGTCCCCAGGGAGCAGGGCGCACGAGGCTCTCCGAGCTGGGCTCTGCCCCCGGGGCCCCCGGACACAGGAGCCCAAGCCCGCTAAATTTAGCCTCCGAGTCCGGGAGTCGGGGAGGTGACGCCAGGAGGCAGCGTCAGCCCCGGATTTAACTCCGCACAGCTCCCCCCTCGCGTGCTGGCGGCAAAGGGGCGTCCCGCGCGGGGCGGCGCGCAGGGCCACGGGGAAGCGCCCCGAGGGCGGGCGGCGGCCCGGGTGGCGGAGGGCGAGGCCGAGGCCGAGGCGCGCGCGCGTGACCGGCGGGCGGGGCGGGGCTCGCGGCCGCTCTGCGCCCTCCCCTCTCCCACTTCCCCGGAGGAAGCGGAACCAGATGTGCGCGCCGGGCACAGCTGGCGGCCCTCCCGCCCGCCCGCCGTCCCCTACCTGCCTGCCCGCGGCGCCCCGGCCGGCCGGCCGGCCCGCAGCGGGGCTCAGGGCGGCGGCGGGCGCCCTACCCGGCCCCGGGCATGGCGCCCCGGTCCGCCCGGGCGGCGAGCGGAGAAGAGGCGCCGAGGGCGCGGGCGCGGGCGCAGGGAGGAGGCGGGCGGTGCCGGCGTCCCCGCGCTACCCCGCGCGGGGCCGGAGCTCCTCTGCTCTGCCCCCACCCGCCCGGGCCGCGGGCGCCGCCGCACCCCCCGGCCGCCCGCCGTGACCCCGGCTAGCGCCCGGCCGCCTGCAGCGCGACCCCTGGCGGCTGGGAGGGCCCCCTGCACCCAGCGGCGCCCCTCCGCCCTCCGCGCGGCCCCGACGCCGATCCCCGGCAGCGCCGGTCCCGGTCCCGCGGCGGCCCCCGGCAGACGCGCTGCGCCGGCCCGGCCAGCAGGCCCGGACTCCGCGGGCCAGGTGGCTCCCCCCCTTTCCAAGTTGAGGGTACATGCACCCCCTTCAGACCAGAGCCAGAACTCAGTTCTCCTTTCTGAAATTGACCAGCGCTCTAGACAGAGGAAGGGGCGAGGCCAGGACGGCAGGGGCGAGCGGGCCGGGAGCCGGGGAAGCAGAAGCCCCGGGGGCGAGTGCGCGGTGAACTGCCGGGTTGGCGAGCGGGATCTGCCGAGGGGAAGCTCAGAGGACGGGAGGCGTGAGGGCGAGCTGGGTCCAGGTGGGGCACAGGCGGGCTTCCGCAGGACCGGCTCGTCCGAGGCTTGCCCAGGGCCTTGCGGGAAGGGGCCTCGAAGGCGGCAGCGGAGATGCCAAGAGCCCCGCCTCAGGTCCCTTCTCAGAGCCAGACAAGGGGCTGAGGAAGAAGGCACTGTCTGGGCGGCCAGGGCCATCCCTGGCGCTAAGCAGAACCCCAAAATGAGGCACAGGAGGTGACGGCCTGCAGTCACGGAAGCTACACCCGTCCTGTCTGTGGACCCGTGCCCAAAGTGAGGTATACTTTACGAGACTGATGAGTTCCACAAAGCACAGTAGTGCTGAAAAGATGTAAAAATCTCAACAGATAGAGGGCCTGTGGCCGAGGCACTGCTTGGATCTTCACTTGTATGCCAAACAGTAGCCAACCACACTATGGCTTTGACAGGGTTTTTTTTATTAACATATAATATATTTAATAAAAAATAATATCCACTCTGGCTCTCTCCTCCGTTGCTAGGGGAAGAGTGGTGAGGAGGGGCTGGCACTGCCCACCCCTAGGCATCCTGACAAGCCCTGCCTCTGGGGGGTCCCCTCTACCCCCAGCTCCCCAACAGGCTCTGACCTCCAGACAGACGGTTCCAAAGTTACTAAGTGCTTCAGGCCTTCCTGGAGCTCCCACAGCCCCACCCGTACGCGAATCCAGGAGCTACCTAGACGAACCCCTTGTCCTGTCTCATTCTTAGAATCCTTCACGGGAGTCAGAAAGAGGACCTAAGGGCAGAGAGCGGATCTCTACTGGCCAGGGAGAGGGTGGGGAGGCGGGAAGGGCCCTCATTGTAGCCGGTCGTGGCGGAAGGAGTCTTCCACAGCAGGGTCCGGCAACAGGGCACATGGATCACTCAGCATGCTGAGCCCCTCCAGGCCCAGCGGCTCCATCTGCAGCTCATCTTCCAGCCCCAGCCCCAGCTCCAGCCCAGCTGCCGACACCTCAAAACCAGGAACTCCAGCCAGGGCTGCCGCGATCTCCTTTGAGAAACCAGGGGAGGGGTCTCCTGCAGGAGAAGAGTGGGGTGAGGACCTGGGCCCCGGGGCTCCCGAGAGCCTGGGCTGACGCCTCCTCCTGCTCAGCCACCCCACATTCCTCACCTGGGAGGGTGATGTTAGGTCCTGAGCCGTGGTGGGAACAGTGGGTCATGTTCTGGTGGTTGAGGGCATGAGGATCTTGGGGGCCACCCGCTGGCCCCTCACCCCCTAAAAATCCAGACCCTTCGGAAAAGCCAGGGGCATCCAGCACCAGGCTGGTGGTTGGAGTCTCCATGCTGAACGGCTCCAGCTATGGACACAGAGAGACCTTGAGAAGGACTCCTGGCGAGTCTGTCCCTTTGCCCAGCCATCTTCATCCACCCAAGAACAGAGGCACAGACACAGGGAGGTGGTGGCAAGCAGAGCAACAGAAGCGAGCACGGGGCCCGAAGCAGGGGGCACCGTACCTGCTGGGCCAGAGCACGTGCATGCCAGGAAGAGAACGGGGTCAAGGCGGGAGTCACCAAAGAGCAAGCTGAGCAGAAACAGAGGGCAGGAGGAAGGTCACACGCAGGAAGACAGGAGCCCCAAGCTGGCAGTGCTGTCACCTAGGGCGAGGGGAGACCTCTCCGAGCCCAGAAGCGGAGTGCACCCGCGGTGCTGCTCGGAGCCAGACCTGCCTCCTCCCACCTCCAAGTGCCCACCGGTACTCACACTCCCCAGGCTGAAGTCACTGCCTGGCCGCGGGTAAGTCTGCTGCACGTGCCCACTGGACCCAGAGGGGTAGAGGGTCCCATAGTGAGTCTGCCTGCCAGGGGGCTGCCCACCCGAGGGCTGCACTAAGCAAGCCTGAGAGGGCAGCCCTGGCTGCTGTGGAGGCTTTGGGGCGGGGGGCTGAGTAGGGAGGACCAGACTTGGGGGGCTGTAAGGGTACGGGGGCAGCCGCTGGTCAGTAGGCAATTTACTGGTATCCAGGGGGATGCCCTGAAAAGAAGCAAGGAAAGAAAGGGCCACTGAGCTTCGTGTGCCCCAAGAAGAGCCTTTAGGTGAGGCTCCACCTCGGCGCTGTGTCCGTCCTAAACACAAACATGGCGTGATCCCGGCCTGCCCAGGCTGGCAGCAGGCATGGGGCTGCACGAAAGAGGAGAGTCTGCTGTGATGCCCAGGCAGCGGCAGGAGCACGTGCGGCTGCCGCTAACCCACGGCCAGCAGGGGCTGCGGCTGAGTCCTGAGGAGGCCAGAGGAAGTGGGAGAGGGCACAAGGGCGGCAGGAAGGCAGGCTCGAGGGCAGCAGGGCTGGTTGGGCTGGCCTCAGCTGCCCCGTGGAAGGGTAAGATGGAACACAGAGCACACACTCCAGGGGACGGGATGGAGGAGGAGGGCCAGGGGGCAGGATCAAGAGCATTATGACTGAGGGGAAGCGGACAGGAAATGGCAAAAGAAAAAAAGGAAAAACATGGAAAAAAGAGAAGGGATGGGGAGGGAGCGAAGAGCTAAGAACTTTAGCAAGAAGGAAGTTAAGTGTGGGTTCCAAACCTGACTGTTCCTGGCTTGCTGAGAAGCGTGGGGAGACAACTCCCTCTGGCCTGTCTCATCTAAACTGCAGTGGGGCTGGGCTCCGCAGTCTGAGGTGCTGACACTAAGTTCTGTCAAAGGACAGGAGGTATGGCAGTGCACAGGCACCACAGTCAGGACAAGAGGAGGACAGACAGCCAGGCACGGTGTGCGTCTGCAGCCCCACCACAGTGGGGGGCTAGGGCAGAGGGCCCGTGTTCAAGCCCGGCCTGGGCGACGTGGCAACTTAGTGAGCGTCTACCTCAAAACGAAAACGAAAACAAAAGGCAAAGGTTCAACACCCAGAACCACCAGCAAAACCAAACAGAACAAAACAAAACAAGGGGAAGGGGGCGAAGGGAGGAAGGAAACAGAGGCCAGCGCCAGCACCGCTGAGCTGCATCCCCAACCACCGACAAAGGAGAACGGGAAGGATAAACTGCAGTCTGCTGCACACGTGCCTGTGCTAGCTGTGGTGCTCAGTACTTTACTTACTTCTGCAGTTTGAACCCAGGAATTGCTGAGCTAATCCTAGCCCCGTTTTTAAAATTTGAGGTAAGGCCTTGCTAAAGTGCCTAGGCTGGGCTCACATGTGTAATCCTGTCTCCCAGAGTGCTGGGATTACAGACTGTGTCACCACACCCAGCTGCTAAGTACTTTAGTTGTATTACAAGACTACTCTTGTCATATAAATGAAAGTCTCACAGAAATCAAGTAACTCATCAAAGGAAATGGCTAGTATGAGGCAGGGCTTAACTGAGGGTTGTACCATAAGCAAAAGAGACAGATGGATATACGGCAGAGCAGCGGGGGACAGAGGACTGACACAGGTGGTGGACAAGAGGTACAGGGAGTATCTGCAAGGAGACAGGTGTCTGAGAGAGGAGTGAGGGCGGGGCAGGAGGGGGGACAGACACACGGGGGGGGGGCAGCCACGCATACCTGAGTGATGGAAGACAAGGTGGGTGACACTGTTGGCGAGAACTGTTTGGGCAGCTGCTGTTGGGACCTTCTGGCATCCACGGGGCCCGCGGGCAAACTCAGGGGACTGAGGGGCACACGGCGGTGGCGGGGGGAGGCACCAGGGGCAGAAGCTGGGTAAGGCGGGGCACCCAGGAGGGGAGAGGAAGTGGAGGAGGAAATGGAGGCAGAGAGGGCTGGGGCACTGAGTGATGGGTGGCCCAGGGAGGAAGCAGGGAGGGAGGGGTGACTGTGGGAGCCCTGGAGCTGGGGCTGGGCACTGCTCAGGGAAGCCTGGAGGTTGGGGTTGCTCAGGGAGGACTGCAGGGAGGGGTGGCTGAGAGGTGAATGAAGTCCTGCAGGCACAGACAAAACCAGAGATGCCGACATTACCGACGAGAAGTGGGCCCCTACTGCCCAGAATGGGCAGAAGTGAGCAGACCGTGGAGACGGGGACGCCATGCCCTCCCTACTCTGTCCCTGCCAGCAAGACTGCCCCCCTGCTGGCTCACTGCGCCTGCTTTCTGGGGAAAGCCACACCTACTAGTTCTCACAGCTGAGAACAGCAGGGGTGGTCCAGGGTGCAGGGACAGGGGCTGGTGTAGTCACAGGACCCTGGCTCCAGCCTCCCTCGTCTTCCTCTCCAGCAAGGCAGCAGCAGGAGGTCACCCGGACAGGACAGTCACTCACCTGGTGCACCATAGCCAGGGCCCAGGCCCAGCCCTCCGCTGATGCCCAGGTGGGTCATGGTGTGGGTCAGGTTGGAGGTGCTGCTGCCCCCACTCAGGCTGGGGTATGCGGTCTCCTCCGGGTCCAAGGGGGTGGGCAGCGGCGGGGGGAAGTGCAGGTTGGTGAGGTCAGGCAGGGAGCCCCCCGTATTCATGGCCGGTGGGAGGACAGGTAGGTTGGCGGGCTGGTCAGGAGACGGGAAGATGCTGGAGGAAGGCAGAAAAAGACAGGCCAGTGCCAGGGAGCAGCAGGTGGGAAGCGCAAAGACTGCGCCCCGGCCTCGGGCCTGCCATCCCACTTCCGCGGTGACCTTCAAAGGGCACTCACTTAATTCCAGGGACTTCGCAGGACCGAGGTCGGGAGGAGGATGAGGATAGCTGGAAAGAGAAGGAGCAATCTGACAACTAGGGTCAAGCTCCGGGGGCACCCGGAAGCATGAGGGCACAGGCGGCAGCCAGCAGCCACACACACCTTCTTGGCACCCCACGGCTTCAGCAGACACTTGTCACCCGGCAGGCTCTTCTCCACGGCAGGGACTTGAAATGGAAAGGCTGGTGATGGGAGGGCTGGAGAAAGGCTGGGGGCGGGCAGAGGGGGTCCTGTCCCACAGAGGCCCAAAACCCTCAGGCAGGCGGTGCCACTGGAGGCGAAGAGCACGTACCTTTCGCGTCCACTTCGCCGTCCAGAACACCTGCAGGGAGGAACGAGCAGGCTGTGCTGTCCCCTGTCCTGTCAGGGGCACCTGGCCAGAGACCCTGGCACTTACCCCCACGGCGGCCAGGCAGGACACTAGGGGGCGCAGGGCCGGGGTAAGTGTCCTGGGGGCTGGGGTTCATCACACTCGTGTGAAGGGCGGAGTCAGAGCTGGTCCTGTGGCGAACAGACACGAATGGGCAGCAGGAACAGCCCTCTGCCTCCAGCCCCAAGCCTGCTCGGCGTGCATCAGAATCAGATGTGGCGGAGAGAATCACACCCCAGGAGGAAGGGCTACGAGGAAGCAGCCTAAAAAAGGCAAGCTCACCTGTTAAGTGCAGAGGGCAGTCGAAACAGCTGTCCTTTCTCTGCAGGGAAAGTGGACCAGGGCATCGTCCTGGAGTGAAAAACAAAGTCATTACAGAAGGAGTAATGCATTGCCATAAAGAAGGGTAAGTTTGAGTCATTTGTAGGAAAATGGATGCACTTTGGACTGTAATGTTCAGTAAAACGAATCAGACACACAAACTGAAATATGGCATAGTTTCTCTTAGATGAGAAACTCAAATTATAAGTAAACAGCAAAGTGGGAGATAATAATAGGAAAAATGGAGATAGATCTTTTGCAAATGGGTTGTTATGTATGTTTTTGTTGTTACTGATTTTTTTTTTTTTTTTTTTTTTTTTTTACGTTTTTTGAGACAGGGTCTCACTTTGTGGTTCAGGCTGGCCCTGAGCTCAGCCTCAAACTCACATCACAATCCTCCTGCCTCTGCCTCCCGAGTGCTGGGATGACAGGCGTGAGCCACCTCGCCCGGCACTGTGGTATGTGGTGCTGGTTGCTGCTGGGTGTGGGTCTCCACACCCAGTATTGTTATGTGGTTACCGGGGAATCGAACCCAGGCCCTTGCGCTTGCAAGACAGGCGCCGGAACCACTGAGCTAACTCCCCGGCCCCCTTGTTACTGATGTTTTTAAAACAAGGTCTCACTCCATAATTCAGGCTGGCCTTGAACTCACTATGTAGCCCAGGCTGGCCTCACACTCATTGGGATCCTTCTGCCTCAGCCTCCTGAGTGCTGTTGGGTTGGGGATCAAAATGGAAAGAGGGAGAAGGGGAAGTAAGAAGTAACATGTGTTCTGTACATTTACCAACTTCCCATGATGAATACAATCATTATGTACTCTAAACATGTATTAATAATTTTTTTAAAAGAATATCAAGTCATGAGGAGGATAAAGGATGGCAATGGACAGAAGGGACCACAGGGCTTGGGGCAGCTAAGTGGAAGGGGCGAGGCTAGGCATTAAAGACCACGGCCTCTCCCTTCCAGTTTTCAGATGCTGCAATCCACGAAGCCCTGCTCCAGTCAACCCGGGAGGTCTGAAAGTGCCTCAAGTCTTCTGCTAGGACAAGCAAATAGGAGGACAGGGGCCCGGAGCTCTGCTGCATAAGAATCCTGGGGCTCAGATGGACGGGGAGGGTCAGAGAGCCCACAGAGCCCCCAGCCTACCGCAGCAGCCTCGCTGACAGTGGACAGCACTTCTCACCGGCCCCCCCACCTCTTCCACCCTCCATTCACCCCAGCTTGGCTGTGGTTCCACTGGCCCCATGCTGGCTGCACTGGGCGCTGGGCCACTCATGTCAATACAGCCCAGACTGGACTCTGACCACCGATTCCACTGCAGCAGAGAGAAGGCCGTGTCCTGGTGGAGTGGCCAGGAGACCCGCCTGCCCTGGACTCACCTTCGCCAGCTGGACTCCGGGGGAGGAGACAAGTAGGCAGGGCTGTAGGGAGAACTGTCGATGTGGACAGCACACGTTAAGGAAGAAAGTGCGCAGGCAATGGCAGTATTGAGACCAGAAGAAAAGGCTAGTGCAGGCAAAGATTATTATCCCAAGAGATATAGCTGGAGCTGGCTGTGTGATCCCAGCCACTTGGGAGGCTGTAGTTATAAGTTCAAGCCTAACGTGGGTAACTTAGGGAGACCATGTCTCAAAATAAATCAACTGTTCCCAGCACTCCAGAGGCAGAGGCAGGAAGATTGCTGTGATGTGAGTCTGAGGCTGAGCTCAGGGCCAGCCTGAACTACAAAGCAAGACCCTGTCTCAAAAAAATAAAAAATAAAAAATAAATCAACTGTTAAAAAGAGTTGGAGATG
>PVIR01011714.1:34661-46521 GCA_004026965.1 Petromus typicus
AAAAAAAAAAGAGTCGGAGATGTAGCTTACTTGGTAGAACAACTCTGGATTGAAGAAAAGAAACAGACATTTCTTCTCTACAAGGCACAGCACTAGCCTCAAAGAGTAGAAGAAAAGGGACTTGGGGCAGCTAAGTAGAAGGGAAGAGTCTAAGCATTAAGGTCCACGGCAGGTGGGAGGACAGGCAGGTTGGCAGTGTATCTCAAAGCCAGGGTACTTGCCTCACATAGACAAAGGCTGGATGGGTTCCAGCCCCATCACCACAAGAAAAAGGGGGCCAGGCCTGGTGGCACACACCTGTGATCCTAGCTCTTGGGAGAATTACCAGCCTGAGCTACATAGCAAGACCCTGCCAATAGATCGATAGGATGGACGGATGGATGGATGAATCAGGCGTGGAACAACACAGGAGAGACTGGGCAGGAATTAGGTAGCACAAGGATATAAGTTTCAGAGATTAGATGCTAATAAGTCAGGCGGGATGGCCCATTCCTGAAACCCAGCACTCTGGGAGGCCGAGACAGAGGAGCCAAAGTTTGAGCCTCGCCCAAGCAATTCAGTGAGACCCTGTTTCAAAATTGGAAGTAAAAAAAGGGTCTGGGGATGTAGATCAATGCAGAGGCCCTGGGCTCAACGCCCAGAACTGAAGTTAAAAAAAAGAGAGAGAGGGGCCGGGGATTTAGCTCAGTGGTTCCGGCGCAAGGGTCAGGGTTCAATCCCCCGGTAACCACATACAATACTGGGTTTGGGGACTCACGCCCAGCAGCAACCAGTACCACATACCACAGAGTGGGTGTGATGGGAGGCAGAGGCAGGAGGATTGCTGTGATGTAAGTTTGAGGCTGAGCCCAGGGCCAGCCTGAACCACAAAGTGAGACCCTGCCTAAAAAAAAAAAGAGAGAGAGAAAGAGAAAAAAAGGCAAAGAGAGCTAATAACAGATGTGAGAAGGGACCACACTTTACTCAGTAGATGAATCAGGAGCCCTGCCTGCACAGTACCGTGACTGAAGTAAGGGCAACAAGGAACAGCCAGGGGCCACAGCCAGCACAGACATGCAGGTGGCAGTGACTTTCTGGCGAACCTGGGTGAAGAAGCCAAGCAAGTGAAGAAGGACGGAGCAGGTGAGATTTGGGGTCCCCATAGAACGCCTGCCCGCACTCTCTGGGAAGGATATGTGGCGGGGATATCGGCGGAGCGGGGACACCATCCTGCGGGGGTCTCTCTGCACCCGCTCCACCAGCCCATGGTGCCGAGTGCTCCGCGACGAATCCAAAGGTGAGTGGAGGGGGCTCTGCTGAAGCGACAGGTGAGTCAGCAGGGGACACCACCAGGGCCACTGCCTGTGCGGCAGTGTGCACTCACCTGGAACTCGGCCAGGCCACAGCCAATCTGGTTCACATTGGGCAGAGAACCGCCATAATGGGAGCTCCTCGTATATGCCAGGCGAAGTTTCTGGGCCTGTAACTGAGACATGAGGAAAAATGGGGTGTATCAGGGCGGGTTCTGAGCACTATCCCTTTGGCCATCTTTGTCATTCCCGGTAAGATATTACTACTGTTTTTAAGGTAACTTGGACACTCAAGTTACAACCGACCTGACATATGAACATCCTGAGTTAATTAGGTTAATAGAAGGTTCATCTGACTCTTGTTATCAATAGTATGCACCCAGGGATAAATCCAGATCTCAGCTGTACTGCCTTACAACTCACTTGAGTTACAACCACCCCTTGGGAACTGATCAAGTCTGTAATCCAAGAGTCCACTGTATCTGACAGAAAATTAGCTAGGATTGGAAGAAAGACCCACCAAAACCTGGTGCAAAGCACCCACTGGTCCCTCTGGAGGACCCCTGCATCCACGAGCTCACCGTGGCCTGCAGCACCTGCCGGCGGACCACTACCACTCAGGGCTTGTTTCAGGCAGCATCGCCTGTGCTGTGCCTTGGGCCCACCAGAGGCTGCCACAGGGATGGTGCTCTAGGCAGCTGCTTCCAGTTTTGCATGTACCCAGCACAAACTGGAACAGCTCCACTGATGCCAGCCTCTCCCTCCACACTTGGGTTCCTGGTTCTGCTACTTGGCCAGCCTCAGGAAGGCTACCAAAGCTTGTACCTCTCATACCAGAAGATTCAAGAGATGAGGGCTCTCCTAGCTAGGAAGGTGGCGCCAAAACCAAGGGGAGTTTTCTCTAGGATGCTCAGGCCTCTGAGTTAGCAGAGAGGCCTTGAGTGAGGGTGGAGAAGGTACAGAAGCCCAGTCCTGGCTGCACCAGAGCCACTTCGGCCTTGTTGCTGTTTGCAGGAGGTATGTCCAGCACAGAAGTTTGAACTAAACCCTCAGCCTGACAGGTGCTACTCTTTCTGCAGCTCTCACGTCCCTGATGAGAGGTGAATAGCTACTTCCCAGGTTCACCCTCCACCACAAGCCAAATAAACAGACCCAGGGCAAGGCCACAGTGAGGAGGACAGCCGAGGAAGGGTAAATTCTGAGTTTCCAAGGTTACATGTTGCAAGTAAGCCAACATCAGACACGACCTTCTGTCCTAGCAAGTCAGCTCAGTGAGCTCAGTGGCCAGTGGCCTCTGGGCCACTTCACAACTACTGTGAATTCTACACATATGGCACCCGTGACCTTCCAGTGCCAGCCCCCCATGGCCACATCAGCCTCAAATGGCGGGGCTCCCGGTCTTTCACCTCCAGCTAAGGTTCTTGGAGCCCCAACCCCTGGCCAGGTGTGTCCACGAGGCTTTTCAGTAGTGCAGAGAAGTTAACTAGTAGAGAAAGGTTAAAAGGTACCAGAAGAAGAGTTTCCAGCTTTGAGTTTCTCAGTCTTTGTTGGTTTGCACATACAAGCTGTGGGATCATGCACGCCTGTTAAAACCACGGACCAGAGGGCAGGCCCTCAAGCTGTCAGCCAAAGACTGGCCTCTCTCCCATCTTTCCTGTTCCTACCATGTTTAAAAGCTCCTAGTGGAAGCAGTCAACGGATCTCAGTCCTCACAGTGATGAGAATCTGTGTGAACACACAGACACGCAACGCACACACCCCAAATGTGCCTCTGCATCTATCTTTTTCTGTTCTGACTTCCACAAACTAGGACGTACAGTCCCTCGAGACTCCACTCGAGACTCCACGTAGGAAAGTACAAAAAGACTAACAGACTCAAGGAAGATACATACAAAGACACAGAGTAACAGTTCCAGATGCAATCAGGCCAGCAGAGAGAGCCTTGAAATGTATTTATGTTCCACCTCCTCTTGAATTCCTCCCAATTCTGCCACGAGGGTCATGGCACTCACCTGCCTTTGTGAGAATAATGTGTCTTTAAGACCACCTACTAGGTGTGCAAACTCCCGCCCTGGCTTCCTCCGGCATCCAGTTCTGGGCATCAAGAAATCAAGAGTAGAGCCGCTTCAGAGGCAGCCTGGCAGAGGTCTGAAAGTTTTTCATCCACCACCCATGAATGAGTATACCAACACATAAAGAATCCTCAAAGGCACTCCAGAAATCTACATACAAAGCATCCGTCTCCCTACAAGGCCCTGTAAACTATATAAGGTTCCAAACAACCCGCAGCACGCTGGCTACCCAGTAGGGATTCCAAGCTCTACCCTTCACAGCGGCCAGGGCTAAACATCAAGTACCAGTCTGTGAGCAATGGACCTCACCTTTGTCAGGAAACCACAGAAGTACTTGAAAAAGGAAGCAGAGGGACGGGACGCAGGAGGGGACTTCCTGGCCTGATCCACCCAGCGCTGCTCCAAACCACTCAAGGGCCCCTTCCCGTAGGCACCGAAGCGCAGAGTGGCCCGATGCGGCAGAGAAACCATTTTCTTGGAGAGGAGCACAAGTTCAAAGCGCCAGGTTATGGACTAGCCACCCACCCTCCCTAGGCCACAGCTCGAGACCTGGGATGCTCAGTCGGTCCTCCAGAGATTCCGCCAGGATGCACAGGAACCACCCACCTCCGCCAGGCTTCAGGGCCCTTTCTCCTCTCGGCCTACCGCCGCCGCACGACTCGGACCCAGCCCAACCTCTCCCAAGTTCGGGTCTCCCCGGCAAAACCTGCCTTCCCGGCCCCCTCCGAGCGCCCCTAACCCGCACCTCCCGCACAGCGGCGCCCACCGGCCCTGCGCGTTCCGCCCCCGGCCGCCGACCCCGCCCCGCCTCCCGCCCGCTCCGCGGCGCGGTCCCTCACCCGGGTGGAGCCGATGTCCATCATCACCTCCTCGAAGGCCGCCGTCTCCTCGGCCTGGCGCTGCTTCTGCAGAGCGATCTTCTCGCTAAACTTGCGCGGGTTGGAAGACGAGGGCGCGGCAGAGCCGGGCCCGTTCGCCCCCGACGTCGCCATCTTCCTCCCGCGTCCCTCCCCGCCACCTTCACAGGACAGGCCACGGCCTTCGCCGCGGGCCCCGGCGCGGCTCCCTCGGCCTTAGCCGCCGCCACCGCCTCCGCCAGCCCCGCGGCCCGGCCCAGCCTAGCCCGGACTCGCGTCGCACGGCCCGCCGGGACCGGTAGTTTGTTTACGTGACCCCCCCGCGCCCCGGGGCATGCACCACTGAAAGGAAGCGGACTCCACTTCCCGGCAGGCCCGCGGGCGCCGCCGGCTGGGACGCCCCCCGCGCGCAGAAGACTGGGACTTGTAGTCCCAAGCTCGCACCAAGCCACCGCAGGAGGAGAGGGATTAGAAGAGGAGGGAGGGAGAAAAGAGGAAGGGAAGGGGTGGAGCCACGCAGAAAGCAGGAAAACTCTGGTCATCTTCAGGAAAGGGCACTTTTGGAACCGAGGGGAAACAGTGAAATCAAGAATCTTAAAACAGTGGTGCATATCTGGGACTCGAGCCTCCTCGGGCTGGCCACCTGCCTACCTTGCTCCAAGACAAATGAAGCCAACACCGTAGAGATGTATAGAAACACCTTTTATTTGGTTAATATGTTCCAAAACAGATCAGTTAGTAAAATAGATTCTAGAGAATACCGCCTATACACAGCTCCCCCCTTCCCAAAAATAACCCTGCGGGTGGACATTTTCCTCCCCCTGGGCTCACTGGGTATAAAAATGTTTGGCAGCTCTGTTCATTATCTGGGCGTTATCGATGCGTTTGTTATCTGTGCCTCCCCCGTTTCTAGGGTACAGCAGCTATAGGTGGTTGAACGTCTCCCCTCCAACTAGCTCAGCCAGGACTTTGGCCCCCCAATATGAAACCAAAACAAGGAGCAAGTGGGTGCCCTCCACTGAGGTGCTGGGCAAGGCCCACTGCCACGCCTCTGTGCTTTGGGATAAAGGGGACTTGTTTGGCACTTTAAAAACGGAGGAGTGAGCAAGACCAGAGGCCAGAGACGGTATGAAAACTGGCAGGAGAGCCCATTTGGCACCAGTGCCTCTGGGAGAAGGAAGACGTGTGAGAGGTAAGAAAAGTAGGGAGTGATAGGACGCCAAATAGGCTGGATCAACAGGAAGTGCTGAGTCTGGGCCCGGACCTCTCACGTCTTTACCCCAGCGGCTAGACACGCACCCAGCTCCAGCCGCCCCTGTGTCCGTTTGTCCCCGTGGGTAGTGTATGACTTCTGACCCTGGTAGTCAGGGTCTACTTCAATGCCAATGTGCTCTGATCAAGTCTTTAGTAACTTGGCTATGTCCTGTTGCTGGGGCCTGGACTCACCCTCTTCCCTCGTTAGATATAACCCTACAGGCTCCATTCCAACTTCTCAGAGAACTCTTTGTCCTCGTACTTCCCTTTCCCCATTCCTTCCTGCTCTCCACACAGAGGAGGGAAGGCCAGAGGCACCCAGCAGGCGACCTCCTCCACCCCCTAGACCGAACCTCCTAAATTTGGACAAAGAGCAGGCCAGTGAGCAGGGCAAAACCTGCTAGGAGCACAATGACCTTGAGGATCCTCTGCTCAGAAGAGGCCAGCTCCTGAGGCAGGATTTCCAGGAAAGTGATATAAAGGAAGGTGCCAGCTGCCATTCCCTCCAACACGGACTGGGCCAGCTGGTGCAGAGGCCCAGCTGACTCTGCCAGAGCAGCACCAAGCCCAATGCCCAGCGGTGTCATGCATGAGAAGAGGATTCCACAGCCAGCCACCACCTGTACCCGTAGCTGGCTTTGCAGCAACTTCAGGGACAGGCTGACAGCAAGGATACTCTTATGGAGCAGCAAAGCCAGGCACAGCTCCATGGCCCGAGCCCAGTCTCGCTGCAGCCCTACTGCTAGCCCCTCAAACACCGAGTGCAGGGCTAGAGAGAAGACCAGGACACAGGCACGAAGGGCTGAAGGTGCTGCTGGAGCTCCTCGTGCGTGGAGGGCCCCCGGGCTGTCATGCCAATGCTGCGGCCCACCGTTCAGTGTTCCCAGCAGGGCCCTCGTCTCCTCTCGATGTGGCGGACCCGACTGCTCCTTATAAGCCAATGTGATCTGCTCCATCACCAGGACCAGGAAGAAGCCCATGGCCAGTATGAACTCCTGCAGGGGGAACTGGAGCTGTGGGAAGAGGAGGCAGGCAAGTGTTTGGGGACAGGACAAGATCTGCTGGAGGGCCAGGTACAAATGCAAGTGTCATACAGAGCCATTCTTGGCCACACAGTGAAGTGACTTAGACACAGAACAGACCACGGTGTCACACCAAGTGCTACCCATAAAGCTGCTGAGTGCTGAGACTGTCAGAGCTACAGTGCACACTGTAGGTTATACCACGGCATCTCTGACCTTTACCTACTCTCTCCCAGAAGCAAGTACAACAACCCTTCCCCAGTCCAGTGGTGACAACCAAAAACGCTTCCAGAAATCATGAAGTGTTTCCTAGGTGCAAAACCACCCCATGAGAGTCACTGATAAAGGTAAACGCAAACTCTCACAGGTAGGTATAAAGACACAAGGTCACATTAGCAGTACCCATTTCCCAAATTCTCACAAAGCCACACAATGTCACGGGGACATTCATACAGAGACGCAAGTGGCTCACCCACACATACTCAGAGCTATAAATCAGGTTACTTCCCCAAGTCTTGGGGAAAAGAGCAAGCTTGGGACATCTTCCCCATACTGCTAACTACCTGTCTCAGTTTTTCCTATGATGAGATTTCCTACATGCTGGACTCGACTGCTGCCCACACCCCACTTCCTTGGGATAAAGAAAGCCTTCTTGGTCACTAACACTAGGTCCCTCGGAATTGCTCCTACGCTTTCCAGTTCTGCAGTGAACAAACTTTGCCTCCAGCCCGTCAACAAGTGCCAAGAGAATGACAGTGATCCTTAGAGCACTGGTAACACCTGGTGACTGGTCACCCACCTGGCTGGTGCCCTCGCACTGTCTCTAGAGCTACAAAGCGCTCACAGAGACTGGTGTGGGGGAAAGGGACCCACAGAGAGAGTTCTGGCTGTAACTGAAGATAGTAGTTAGCAGGATCCTATGCCGCAGCGGTCCAGGAGTCACAGATTTAAGAAGCCACGTGTACAAATGACGACCACCCCCAGGTCACAGGCTCCGCTCACCGTCACATGCAGGGCCCCCAGGGCCTCATCTATGGCAGCCAGGTAGTCAGGCAGCAGGTCCAGGAGACAGGTGGCCAGAAAGACACCTCCAGCAAAGCAGCTCACCAGGCTCAGGGCTTTCTGACGAGGAGCTAGAAGATATGCAGCGCAGAGCAAATGAACCCCACTGCCGCGCCCCAAGCGAAGCTGCTCCCACCCTGACCTCCCCAGGCACAGGCTCCCCCCCCACACGTCCCCAGAAGAGGGAGAGAGGGTGCTCACCCGAGCCTTCGCGGCTGGCTCCGGGCCGCCGCAGCGCACAGATGGGCACCAGGCTGCAGAGCAGGGTGAGGGCCAGCAGCAGCGCCAGAGCCCCCAGTTTCACCTCCAGCCCCACGGGCACCGGAGGCTCTGAAGCCACCGCTTCTGGGCGCCACACCAGGAGCTCGGGCTCGCCCCAGGTCCCCATGGCGGCTCTGGCAGCTCCAGTGACTCTCAGAACCTAGGGAGGGGGCGTCACGCAGGAAGACGCGGCCAAGGAAGGGGAGGGCTGGTCAGCACGGCGCAGTCCCCACCCCAGCCGCTCTCTGGCTGCCCCACTGGGGTGACTCATGCACTCCCATACCAGCAACGCTTCTACTTCTCCTCAGACTCTATCTCTCCCAGGCGACCTGTTCAGGGAGCCAAGAAGATGGAAACTGAGCAGTGGGGCGAGTGTGGGCGTCCGTCACCCCGTTCACTCGGGCCCAGGGAACTGAGGACTGCCTCCAAACAGGTCTGGGGCCCGGCCCTTCCCTCCGCACAGGAGGCTCCCGCGAAGGGCGCCGGGTCGGGAGGGAGCCCCGGACACGAGCGGAGCGGGCCGAATGAGGGACCGGCCCGGCCTCCCGCACCCTTCGCCCCTCGCCAGCCCCTGGAAAGCTAAGGGCGCGCGAGGGCCCGCCCCAGGGGTCCCGGGGGCGGCGGGGGTCCCGGGGCTCGGCGGGACACACTGGGGTGGGGCTGAAAGTCCGGGCTGCAGGCAGGGGTCGGAGATGGCCAGCGTCGAGTGCAGCAGACCACGAACGCGAAGGAGGACCCCGACTGCTAGGCCTCTCCTGGGAGCCGCACTCACCTCGCGCGCGGCCCGCGCCGCCCCGCGGTCTCCGCTCGGTTCCGGCTCGGCGTCGGGAATTCCCGCCCCTCCCCCGCGATCCCCGAGAACCGGGCCGCCGGCCAATGGCGCGCCATGTAGGCGGGACCCGGCGAGGAGTGACGTGGCCCGAGAGCAATCAGAGTCCCAAACCGGAGAGGGCGGAGCAGGCGCCAGGGGAAGGGGGCGCAGACTGGAGGCTGCGGGGCAGGCTTTAAGTCCGCATGCGGGCGGGGCGGGTGGCCCTCCATACCTGCTGCTGGCCTAAGCGCCCTACTCTCAGAGGATGCCGAGACCCAGCGGGTGCGCTTTCTCTTCTCAGGACAAATCACCCACAACCACGATCTAGAAGGAGTCAGTCTTAGCACTCAGGAGATTGAGGCAGGAGGATGGCCACCGGTTTGAAGCCAGCCGGGATTACATAGCAAGTTCAAGGCTAGCTCGAACTGCATAGTGAGGTCCTGTCTCAAGGAAAAAAAAAAAGTATTACCTCAGATACGGCTATAGAAACGGAGGCTGGAAGCGTCTCCTAAGAGGAGAATGTGCAGGGGCCGGGGATTTAGCTCACTGGTGCCCCACCTGCATCTTAAGCACAAAAGCCCAAGTTCAGTCCCTGTACAACAACAAAAACAAGTTATTTTCCCTCTGTGGAGCTTGCTAATTCAGAGGAAGAAGTTAAATGAGAAGTTTTCCAGTATTTAAACTAAGGGAAGCTGTATCTTCCACCTAATCATTTCTGTCTATAAAGAAAGTAGCTACAGGCCCAGGATTTGGCTCAGTGGTTCGACACCTGTCTTGCAAGTGCAAGGGCCTGGGTTCAATCCCTGGTGACCACATCCCCAGTTACCACGTACAACGATACTGATAATGGAGAAACACCCATCAGCAATCAAAACCACAAAACAGTGCCAGTCTGAACTACAAAAAGTGAGACCCTGCCTCAAAAAAAGAAAACAGCTACAGAAAGCCCCCTGAAATACATCTCACCACTTTTCTGGCTCTCGCATAGATCTACACAAGAACTCCTCAGGCATCCAAATTTTGGTTCAGCTACTGTTAGTTGCTACAAGATTTATATGAGGGCCGGGGAGTTAGCTCAGTGGTTCCGGCGCCTGTCTATCAAGCGCAAGGACCGGGGTTCGATCCCTGGTTACCACATAACCTATACTGGGTGTGGAGACTCACGCCCAGCAGCAACCAGTACCACATGCCACAGTGCCGGGCGTGGTGGCTCACGCCTGTCATCCCAGCACTCGGGAGGCAGAGGCAGGAGGATTGCTGTGATGTGAGTTTGAGGCTGAGCTCAGGGCCAGCCTGAACCACAAAGCAAAACCCTGTCCCAAAAACCAAAAAAAAAAAAAAAAAAAAAGATTTATATGAATAATATGAAAATGGTGAAAAAGTTGGTTGTGGTGGCACACCCTTGTAATTCCAGTATGTAGGAGGCTGAGGCAGAAGGATCACCAGTTTGAGGCCAACCTGGGCTACGTAGTGACTTTAAGGGCAATCTGAACTACATACCCAGTCTCCATGAAAAAAAAAAAAAGTAAAAAATATGTCATCAACCAATAATCCCAGCACTCAGGAAACTGAGGCAGAAGAACTGCCAAAAGTTCAAGGCCAGCCTTGCTCAATAAATATTGCAACTCTTTCTCCTTTTTTTTTACTCTTAGGCTATTTAAATATTTACCAAAGAACATGTTTGATTTTTTTTTTTTTTTTTTTTTAGACAGGGTCTCCTTTTGAAGTTCAGGCTGGTCCTGAGCTCAGCCTCAAACTCACATTACAGCAGTTCTCCTGACTCTGCCTCCTAAATGCTGGGATTACAGAGGTGAGCCACCACACCTAGCGTTGTGGTATGTAGTACTGATTGCTGGTGGGCAAGAGTCTCCATGACCAGTATTGTTGTATGTGGTAACTGGGGATAGAACCTAGGCCCTTAGGCTTGCAAGACAGGCCCCAGAACCACTGAGCTAAATCCCTGGCCCCTAGATGTTTTTATTTGCATATATTGTATGCTTATTTTATTCCTGTGCTATAAACTTTGTTTCTTCAGTCTGTCCTAGGATATCTTTTTTTTTTCTGTGTACCCTCCTCTTCCCCCTCCAACTTAGGGACATTTTGTTCTTTTCCAGTCAGGGCCCAGGTTCAATCCCCAGTTCACCACATATAATGCTAGGTGTGGAGACTCACCCCAGCAGCAATCAGTACCATATACCACAGTGCCAGGGGATGGCTCACTCCTGTAATCCCAGCACTCCAGAGGCAGAGGCAGGAGGATTGCTGTGATGTGAGTTTGAGGCTGAGCTCAGGGCCAGCCTGAACCACAAAAAAAAGCAAGACCCTGTCTCAAAAACAAAAACAAAAACTTAATAACACAGTCAGGGTGTTAGCTCAGTGCTTCTGGCGCTTGCCTTGCAAGCTACAGGTCCTAAACTCAATCCCTGGTATGCACATACCACAATGTGGGGCACGGTGACTCAGCCACCAGCAATCAGCACCACATGCCACAGTGCTGGGTTGGTGGCTCACACCTGTAATCCCAGCATTTGGGAGGTAGAGACAAGAGGATTGCTGAGTTTGAGGCTCAGTTCAAGACCAGCCTGAACTACAAAACGAGACCCTGTCTCAAAACAAAAGAAAAAATATCCCCTAATAACAAATAAACAAAAAACTAGACATCCTTCAGACATATGGTAACTTCTCAGATATACATATCCCTGATGGCCTGGGCACTTCTACCAACATTCTTTTTTTTTTTTTTTTGAGACAGGGTCTCGCTTTTTGTAGTTCAGGCTGGCCTTGAGCTCACAGAATCCTCCTGCTTCTGCCTGCCAAGTGCTGTGATTTACAGATGTGAGACACCACGCCTGGCACTGTGGTATGTGGTTCTGATTGCTGGTGAGCGTGTCTCCTCCACTCCTAGCATTGTTGTATGTGGTTACTGGGATGGAACCCAGGCCCTTGCACTTGCAAGGCAGGCGCTAGAACCAAGCCCCAGCCCTTCAGCATTCTTTTTTTTTTTTTTTTTTTTTTGAGACAGTGTCTCGCTTTGTGGTTCAGGCTGGCCCTGAGCTCAGCCTCCAACTCACATCACAGCAATCCTCCTGCCTCTGCCTCCCGAGTGCTGGGATTACAGGTGTGAGCCACCACGCCCAGCCTTCACCAGCATTCTTAAAGTGAACACAAAAATTTGAATGTTCCTTTCTCCCTTTGTTTTTTGGAGACAGGATCTTGCTATGTAGCCCAAGGA
>PVIR01011715.1:0-46436 GCA_004026965.1 Petromus typicus
TCAATGATTTGTACTCTAAGATTTTGGCCAATCTTTTAAGATTATGGCTACTGTGTATTAACTAATGTTATTCTTTAATTAATTTGTTATGAAATTTTGCTTTATATTTTCATAGAAGAAAACTATTCTTAAAAATATTTTCTTTATGAAGATATACTTGTATTACATTGAAATTTTTCCAAACAAAAAATAAAATATCATCACGACATTCTTCTGTGCACACACTGAAAAACATTATTTAAATATTTTACTGTTATTAGCTCAGATTTTCTGTATATTTTTGTGTCCATTGAGTAGTTTTCTGCATGCTGGTTTTGTTGTACAGAGATCAGGTTGGTGATTAAAAAGACAGTCGCTGACACACATTTCCTCATTTCAATCCCAGTTCTGATATCATTAGCTACATGAGGTGAGTTAGTAGGTCTCACGGCTCTCCAACCAGTGTGTCAGTATTTAAAATGTGTTCTTATATTGCTCATGGGAATGTACATTGCTTAAACCCTGCAGAATGTTTTCAGGCATTCAGAAAATGACATATTACTAATAAATATAGAATGTATGGGCCTCAATATACTAAGATGGTAGTTAGATTAAAAAACAGAAGTCATTATTTTTTCATTAGCTCTAAAGAAATCAAATAAACTTTTAAACACAGATATCAGAATAGTTATTATCCTTCAAAACAATTTTTTTTGGGTTTTTTTTTGAGACAGGGTCTCACTTTGTGGTTCAGGCTGTCTCCAAGCTCAGCCCCAAACTCACATCACAGCAATCCTCTTGCCTCTGGCCTCCCTAGTGCTGGGATTACAGGCGTGAGCCACCACACCCGGCACTGTGGTATGTGGTACTGGTTGCTGCTGGGGTGAGTCTCCACGCCCAGTATTGTATGTAGTTACTGGGGAATCGAACCCGGGCCCTTGCGCTTGCAAGACAGGTGCTGGAACCACTGAGCTAACTCCCCGACCCCCAAAACAATTATTGACTGGAAAGAGTCATAATTACAGTGGGTAAAATGTCCCCATAAAATTAGAAAATCGATAGAAAGTAGATGATTGAATAAATCTTGTATGGATGATATATCAGAACTACAATCCTTTAATAAATATAATTACAACATAGCTAGATAATTTTATATTCTTCCTTGTATGATCATAGCTATGTGTCATGTATGACTATTTAAATTTAATTAAATAATAGAGAAATAATAATTCAGACCATTAGTTTTTCTAGCTGTACTTCAAGTGTTCAGTACTACTTGTTATGTAGATAGCATTTTTGGCAAGACAAATTTTTGAATATTTTAGCACAGAAATTTCTCTATATATGTAGATAAACATATATCTATATATACATATATATATAGATATATTTAAATATTTCCTGCAGCTCTTGCCCTCCTTGATATACTGAAAAGAACAAGATCGATAAAAGAACATTTAGTGAAATATGTATCAAAATTAATGAGTATATCCTTTTAAGAAGAGGTGTTCTATATTCACAAAAGTTCAGTGATTACTTTGAAAACAATACCATTTTATTCTATATTCTGGGAAAATTTTTCTTATTTATTCCTCATATCACTGATATGAGCTTAACCTTTATCAATTTTAACCTGTGATACTTCAATGTAAATTTCAATCTTCCTGCTTTTTATTCTTGCTGGGAAATCTTTCGTGATAATCTCCTCCGATATCCATTTATACATGACCCTGTGTCACTTTGTTTCTATTCTTCCTAGTGTACTCTTTCCTCAGGACATTCTATTTCTGTGTTTTGTCAGCGCTGGTTTCCTTCATTTTTACTGAAGAAACCCTAGAGTTTTCAAAAATCTTCATCTATCTCAGACAACAACTTAAAACTGTTGCTTCTGCATTTCTGTTTAAATGCATATTCCTTCTTTTAACCTTTAAGAGAGTGCTCATACTGTTACCAAGACTCCACAGACATTCAGATCATAGCTGCACTTGGAAGAACAAGTGCCAATCCACCTTCACTTCTCTATCTAATATTCAGTTGATGCCACTTTGAAATGCAGTTCCTCTGAGAAGAACGCATCTGCAGGCTCAAAAGACTAAGCATGGAGATGCCTTCACAGATAAACATGACATTTATGAACCTTAAAACACACTGCTACGTAGAAGGAAGTCAAAAAGACTACATGTTATATGATTGCCACTAAGTGAAAAAGCAAAAAATACAAAAACAGTTCATGGATTACTGGTTGCCATGGGCTGAATGAAAGTTGAATAGTTGAAACACAAAGGAAATTTTAACGATTTAAAAACTGTTCTCTATTACATTGTAAAGATGTGCACAGGAGAGTGTTCATTCTTTAAAACAAAGCATTACCACACAGAGGTGAACTGTAGCATTTGCACCTTTTCAAGTCTCATTTAGGCAATCTAGGAAGCCTAAGCAAAGGGAATAAAAGGGTTTACTATTTGAGACATATAAATAAAATCTAGTTCATTGAAGTGGGAGGAGAGGATGCTGACTTAAGAAATTTTGGAAGTGAGCTGTAAGACTAGACTTCAAAATTGCACATAAGGCCATTATTTTAGTACATTATGTTTTTTATTTCCCCCCCTGGGAGGATGAGGCTAACATTTCTGACTCTGCTATACATGTATTCTGGAAATGCACCAACATAACTGCATAGTAAATATGGAGAATCTAGATTTCTTACTGTTTAAAATCAGAATTCATATTGAGGCAAGAGGAGAAAGTTAGGATTATTCATTACCTTACATGTTCAAAGGGAAAAGGGAGGAAGGGCAGGGAAAAGAAAAGAAAGAAAAAATGGAAGCAGAGCTTATGTATATAAGTGTTTGGGGTGGTAGGGAGAGCAGGGGAATGGAAAAAATGAGAATCCAGATTATGTTGTGGACAGGTAAAAATTTTCAGTGTGAATGTGATCATAATGTATATATAAAATGAATCAATAAACTCAATTAAAAATAGAATTGAATTAGTATGAACTTGTGTTTAGTGCAATATAGATATTTTGGTTACACATAGAAGTACTGAAGGATCTTCCTATACATTTTTATCTATCTATCCATCTAGATATACATATACATAAAGTATATATTTCATTGCCCATTTGACTGGCAAATCCAGAGGAAAATGACACTTGATACTAAATAGGGTCCTAGTACCTTTATCCCTGTTTTTCATAACATTATCCAACAAACAATAAGTTCATATTGAAATGATATCCTCCTTTCGGGCTGATGTCAGAAATATACAATATAAGCTGATAGACCTGGATCATCTTTTAGTGCCAAAATAGTAAACAAGATAACTCAATAATGTAATAGATTCTGCAAATAAAAGAACAAGCTAGGGGCCAAGGGTTTACATGAATTGTTCCAGCACCTGCCTTGCAAGCACAAGGTCTCTAGTTCCATCCCCGGTAACCATATACAACAATACCAGGCCTGGTGACTCTCACACACCAGAAATCAATACCACATACCACAGTGCTGGGCAAGGTGGCTCACACATGTAGTCCCAGCACTCAGGAAGCAGAAGCAGGAGGATTGCTGAGTTCGAGGCTGAGTTCAGGACCAGCAAAAAAGAGTAAGTAGGTACAGACTTTGAGGAACATAGACTATGGTGGACCAAAGTCCCAAATGCACAGGTCTTAATCCTCAGCTTGACTGTGTTTGGTTATAAGGGTGTTCATGATGCAAAGTTAAATTGTCTATAAAGACACAACCCTAAGCCACTGTGACTGGCTTTTTGTAGCTAGTGAAAGAGATCCTGGGTTAGCCCATGCTGAGGAAGAGTTATGAGAGGATACCGTGAAAAGGTTACCATGTAGATGGTGACACAAGAGGCCTCAGAGGAAATTTCCTCTGAAAATATCTTGGACTTCAACCTCCAGAAGTACAAAAAATAAATCTCTGTAGTTTACAGTCTGTCTCCGGAGCTATACAATTTATTTTTATACTAGCCCTGAAACAATGAATAATCCATGATGGAGAAATTAGTAAATAGGAGAGAAGCCACATCCTGTAATCTGCAGAAACATGAAGAACTTAGATTGGTTTTCTTCACAATGTAACATGAACCCAGGGAAATGTTTAAAAGTAGTAACATGGTCATCTTTCTACATTTTAAAAATATTACTCTGAGAGATTAGATTGAACAAGAAAAGATTGAGGAGACCAGTAAAACTGTCTAGTTAAAGTCATTCAAGAGATGCAAATGAAAACAACACTGAGATTTCTTTTCACTCCACAAAGAACAGCTGCTATTTCAGAATTAGCCAGCAACAAATGTTGGCAAGGCTGCGGAGAAAAAAGGAATACTTCTACACTTGTTGGGGGGAGTGTAGACTCATACAACCTCTGTGAACAGCAGGGTGGAAATTTCTCAGACAGCCAGGAATGGAGGTGCCATTTGACCAGGCCATCGCTCTGCTAGGCGGATTCAGAATAATCAAAAAGATTCATGTCACAGCTACCCATGTGTACTCATGTTTATAGCAGCTCAGTTTGTGATTGCTAAATCTTGGAAACAACCCAAATGTCCATCAACTGGAGACTGGATAAAGAAGATGTGGTTCTTTTATAGAATGGAGTATTATTCTGCCATTAAAAATGATAAGATTGAGTCATTCCTAATTATATGGATGTACCTCAGGACATCCTCATAAGTGAAATAAACAGCTCTCATGTAAATATCTTATCATTTCTCTGATATGAGAAAATGAAGTTGTAAATGAGTTTTAGTATGTATAGTTGTTATTGTGAAACACAAAATATTTAAAAGGAAAGAGAGTGTAGAGGTAAATAATGAGGGGGAAAAGAATGTGGCAGTAATAAAAAAGGAAACAAAGATTATGTATATAGAGAGTGGGGGTTGCAGGGTGAGGGGAAAGGGGCAAAAATGAGAATTAAGTCATGTGATACTCTGGTACAAACTCTCAATGTTGAATGTGATGATTTTATGTTTTAATAATGTACCAAGAAAAATTTAAATTAAAAAAAATAAATACAGATTTTTTTGTTAGTTTTTGTCAATAGGTGGTGAAAAGTCCATGCAGCTTAACTTTATTTTTCTAAAAAAATCAGACACAACAATAATCTCAAGTAATACTGATGTAGTAAAATATTTTGAGACATGGTATATTTCTTAGTGGTAAACATGAAATAATGATCAAACAAAGAGGAAAGAATAATAGGTCTCAGAACAATATTCAGCAAAATTCTGTTAATTGGGCTGCTTTATAATATTATATTATACTTAAGATAAATAAATAAGCAGGTTTAAACACATGTCATTTACTCAACTATCATAACATATGTTTTCTAAACTAAAATATTGGCAGTGTACAATTGTATCAAATACCACAATAAAATGAAATACAATGAATTTGGAGTCTACCACATAATAAAATCCTACTGATAGCGATAGGTTTTATGTTTTTGTCATACTATTTTTCAGTTTAATCCTAAATTTTCTTGAGTTGGCAAACATATTTAATCAATATTTGATTTTTCTAAAACTTGACAGTGTTAATGGTATCCCAGGTCAAAATAATCTGGAGAAGTCACTAATCATCTACAGCAAACAGTTTTAGAAAGGAATTCATTGATGAGACAGAAATGTAAATATAAGTAGCAATACTTTGAAAAAGTATCATACTAAATGCTACCACCTTCATTTCATCCCGCTATTTCATATTCTACAGTGAAAATTACAGGGAACATTAGAAATCAATCATGATAAAATAAAGTTGGTTTCATTCATCAAAAGCCATGTGACCTCACACTGAAAAATAACACAGTGGTTACATATGAATAATCCAAACAAATGACTCATTAGGGAATACCAAAGTTCCTTTTTGAATGATTATATGGCCAATAGAACAGGCATTTGGAAAAAATGAGCTAATCAGAAAGAAGAAATGAAGCTATTGTCTGGCCACAATCCTTTTCTGCTTTCTCAGAGGAGACAGGATAAATGTCATTAAGGACTCCTGGGTTTGCTTTTGGGTAGTGGAAAATTAGATCTCCCATAAATGAGTATAGATGAATGCTACCTCATAAATCCAATTAAAACTGACAGTTATGGGTAAGTGTAACTCCTAGCCTGTAATTATGGAGGTAGCATATTCTTGTCTTTAAGAGAAGATCATTTACATGTCTCAAGAAGAAATTACAAAGTTCAGGCAACTGTTCATTGTACTGTGATTTTAAAACTATTGGAACTCTTCTCAATTTTAAAACTATTGGAACAGATCATCTTCAGAGGGCTTTTAAACCTGCTGTTAGTCATTTAAATGCCTTCACTTTAAATAGTGTGGTATGAGTCTGTTTTGTGTTTATGCCTGTCTATACACATGTATCTGCACACACAAACCAGGAAAGAATATGTGTCAAGATTAATTAAATTATTTGATTTTTATTATAAGGTAAACTCTCCTTATTTTAGCCACATAACTCAAGCCTTAACACTTCCTTCTTTTCATAATTCATCCACATTGAAAAATTTCACTTCATGTTCCTTAAAAATTTCCCCTTTAATCTCCAATGATAAGATAGAAACTGAATTTAAATGTTACATACATCAAATGAACTGTTGTTTACAGTAATAAAATAGGCAATAACTGTCAGGATAATGTGTGCTCGTCATCATATTGGATATTAGGAAGAGTTTAGGGGGAGAGAGGGAGAGAGAGAATTCAGTGCACAAGAGTAAATCTCTGTCACAAGGGACTGGACAGGGTGATCATCTTGTAACAATATGCCCGGCACTTCTGTCAATAAATACAGAGCCTATTGACTTATCCAGAAAGGAGCCTTACATATTTCAGTTTGCAAATATTTTAGTTTTTGGTTAAATTTAGTCCTTAGTATTTTTAGATTTTACTTTATAGTCATTGACCATTAAGGCCAGACAAATTAAAGCCATTGTGGGACCTCATACTTCTTAAAATAGCCATCATCAAAAACACAAAAGACATTTTGGCAAAAGTAGATAGGGAGGAAAACTTAGCACATCATTAAAGGAATACAGACTATATGGTTGGTATGGAAAACATTTGGAGGTCTTTAAGAAGATAAAAACACAACCCCCCTCTTCTGAATAATTATAAAAATAAGATGAAATCATTCCTCATAAGAATATCTACTCTTCCATGTTCACTGTAGAAATCTTCCCAATAGCCAAAGAATGGAAACAATTCAAGTGTCCTTAAACAGGAAAGAGGATTTAAAAAGTAGTACATAAATATATAAAATAGTAATATGCAGCCTTAGAGAAGAAGGTATGCTGGCCATATGCTATAACATACATGAGCCTGTGGGATATTATTTTTAATGATATAAGTCAGAAGGAAAAAAATTATCTCATTATATGTGGAATTTAACCAAAAGATTAAAATACAAAGAGAAAATCCTGACTATTTGGTGAAGGGAAATGGAGAGAGATAAAATGGTGTCATTTTATATTTGATGTGGTTTCAGATGGCAAATGATTAAAGGCCTAAATTCAGAAGAAATCTGATGTACATTAACAAGCTACCAGAACTTTTCTTTTTATGTTCTTGATCCAATATTATTTAAAGGGAAAAGGGCCTAACATAATAAAATATTATGTGTTTGATTGTATGTACCACCAGAATTTATAGCTCAACACTGACCTGAAAGTTATTTAAACTTAAAGAGTTTGAGCTAACGAATAAATATAGTATAAAAACAGCCAAGGATTGCTATTACTAATTTTCAATATTTAAACTGAAAGGAGAAAGAACAACCCATCAGCACTAAGTGAACTGTAAGTAAACCAATGTGAATATAGTTTGCATGAGCTTAGACCTTGGAACTCAGGTCATGGTACAATTGGCACTCTCAAAATTGTGGTGCAGATTGTTCTTTTAGATAGGTTTAAAATTTTAAGTCCGTAGAGACTGAGATCACCCTCGTAATGCACAGAGGGCTTACTCAATCAGTTGAAGACATTAAGAGAAAACACTCAGAGGTGACCCAGGGAACAGAGAATTCTATTATTAGAGTGATCTCAGACTCTGGTGATAATAACAATTTTATCTGTTTCTCTACTGTACCATCCTACTTTCTTTTTTCTGGTACCAGATATTGAACTTGCCAGGAATTCTCAAAGCCACTGAGCCCAGGCCCATCCTCTTTTGATGTGCTTGCTAGCTTCTACAGTCACATGGAATGGTTTTTTAAAGTTGCCCTCCACAATCACGCACTGTAGAAAGATGCTTTGATAAGGATAAACTAGACATACTTTGCTGGATGCTTCAGATCTTGAAGGAGCTGAAGAAGTCCTGCTACCTAGTGATGCCAGGACCAGCTTCACACTGTACTACTCGAGTTTGTGGTGGTGCCGGTGTCACCCAGTCTACTATGCCACTAGTTATGCAAAAGTATAATACAAAATTATGGAAAATATGTAATACATGATCATGACATGAAGGGGTATGCTCCTGGCTTATGTAGTTTGTCTAGCATACTTTTTCTTGGTAGACTGCACTGTACTTATAAAAGATATTTCCTATAAAAGTGTGTCATGTTGTGCTGAGAGCAGCCTTCTATTTCTTGTATGTATCATCTCATGATCACATCATTTCTCTTGTATTCAGTTTAAGCTTGTGCTGTTTCATCCATCCTGGCATCTGTGGATAGTATCTACTGTAACTGTGGCTGGTAAGAAGCCTCCTTGAGTATTGACCTGGAAATAGAATTAAAAATGATTGAGGGAATGAAAGAAACCAGATATGGTTGCTGCTTTGTCTCTTAGACTTGTTCCATTGAACCTTGACTATCATCTTGAAGAACAAGAATAAAGTGATGGAAGCTATTGAGGAATATGCTTCTTGGGAGGCAATGAGACCAACAGAAATTTGGGGAGAGACTTATGAGGCATCAAGAAACTCCTGAAGAGCTCAACTGAACACAAGGCACATAATAATATTCCTCTCAGCACTGTCATGTTCAGAGCCAATGTGAAAATTTTGTTGTTGTTGTTGTGGAAATGAAAGGCAGAGCCTGAATACAGTGAAGTATTCAATGCTAGCTCTGGGAGCTTTAAATGATGCAAAAATTGTTATTCATCATATAATATGAAATTAAGTGATGAGTATGAAATTGCTGATACGATGGCACCTGGAACATTTTTGGAAACTCAAAAAATAAGTGGGTTGTTGAGCAACATTACTTGCCAGACTAAATCTTCCATTGGGTGAAACTTCCCTATCCTAGAAATGAATGGGTGAAGGTTAGTTTCATTTATGAGAAGGCCAGGTCAGTGCCAAGTTTGAAGAGTACTAAGGGTAGGAAAAGAGTTTTGTCTGATAACTGAAAACAGTCTTGATATCATCAAGGAATTTTTGGAGCATCTAGATGACACACAGTGATTTGTTTGACTCCAAAGGATTTCTCAAAAATGAAGAAGTTACAGAATCAACATCGCTGTAGTCAAGAAGGAAATCACCTTTAATCCTGTTAGGGATGATGAGAAAGACATGTGGGAGATGTGGAGTGGTTTCTGAGGAACTGTTTTATGAGGAGTTGTTGGAGTGGAAGATTAGTGCATCGCTGAATAAGAGACAAGAGAAAAGAAAATTTCAGGAAAAGAAAAAGAAGAATTTGCAAAAATTTCTGTAAAGGATTTAGGAGAAGTTTTTGCAGACTTCTATGATCTGTACACCAATGGCTAATAGGAACCCCAGAACAATAGGGTTTTTTAATTAATATAGGAAAATATGCACTATCTGATTCCAAGTAAACATGAAGGAAGAAAGAAGCCAACCACACCACTGTGGATGGAATTATAAAAACAATTATATCTGCTCAAGGAGAGCCTCAGGCATATTCTTCAGGGATATTCCAGAAAAAAGACACCATCATCATCATGGTGGATGCCAGCATTGTGCATGTGATTGTCTTTGATAACCTCCAATACGACGGGATGTAGGATTGCAAACCAATGAGACTGATGAATTTGGTAACCTTTGTGCTCAGGCCTCAACTTTAGTTAAACTTTTAAAAGTGAAAAATAAACCATTTTTGAGATAGGAAAATGTTTATATAATAAGGATACAAAGAAAATAATTTTGGAAAACTGTAGAATGTGTTTAAGGCTGGGCATACCAAAGAATAAAACAAATTTCAAAATACAAGCTTATAATGTAAGAAGTCTTACAATAAAGTGAGATTAATTTGCTACTGAAGAAAGAAAACTTACAAATTTAGGAAAATCTGAGATGCATAGTTTTGTAAAGCTTCAGTTTTTCACATTCACTTGAGTCTTTTTTTTTTTTTTTTTTCTTTTTTTTGAGACAGAGTTTCGCTTTGTGGTTCAGGCTGGCCCTGAGCTCAGACTCAAACTCACATCACAGCAATCCTCCTGCCTCTGCCTCCAGAGTGCTGGGATTACAGGCGTAAGCCACCACGCCCGGCACTGTGGTATATGGGACTGATTGCTGCTGGGCATGAGTCTCCATGCCCAGTATTGCATGTGGTGATCAGGGATCGAACCTGGGTCCTTGTGCTTGCAAGACAGGTGCCAGAACCACTGAGCTAAATCCCCGGTCCCCGCATTCACTTGAGTCTTAATCTAGACTCACCTACAGCAACTTCTGGTCTTGGAAGCCCCACTGTGTAGAGTTGTACTAGATTTTATCTCTCATATTGTAGTTTTACTAGGCTATTTCTCCATTTAAATATGTTTAGATATAAAACTATTTATACTTATTTTAAAATTGTCTGCATTTTTTGGTACAGTAATATTTAAGGTTAGAGTCTAGGTACAAAAGACTGTACAACATGTTCTGGGTACAGAGTAGACTATTCCACTTAGTTTGGTGTCAGCATTGTCAATGATGTTTGAATAAGAACAAAATTAAAATATGCTCATTGTTAAAGTGATGCAATGCTATGTATATAATGTGATATACATTACTAAATACTCATGCTTCTATATGTATGTATAGTTATATATAATATATGTATATACCAACCTGAGGGAAGATTTTAATACTGAAATTCAGGAGTGTTCATGGCCTCACTGTCTATAATAGATGATCAGAACATGATTGTCTGCCAATGATAAAACGAATAAATATATAACTGTAAAGTCACACAGTGAAATTCTACATAGATACAAAAATGAGGAAACAACAGCTGCACAATTGTGTGGAGAAATCCTAACATATAATGTTCAGCACAAGGAGTTGGATAGAAAAACAAATACTGTATAATTACATATTATATAATGTTGTCTAAATACATGTGAAACCAAGCTATTGTTTCAAAGACACACAAAACAAAGTGGTGAAAATGTAAAGAAATGAGGAAATGATGACCATGAAATAATTATAGTGATTAATTTCAAAAAGAAAAAATTAAAGTTGATTAAGAAAATGGTTTGTGGGGGATTTTTGGTGCTCTTGTAGTTTTTCTTAATCTGGATAAAACTCAGTCAATATTAAATTCCAAAATTAATTCTCTAAGCTGCACTTTCATTTTTTATTTACTTTTCAGAAAGTATGTTTTATAAAAGGGCTATAATTTAGAATAAAAAATTGAAAATGTCATGAAATAGGTGGTTATTATAAATCTGGAAAGGTATCTCATATTATTCCTCAAGATTACTTCACTTCAGACTTGGTTGGTTTCCTTTAATGTAAAGAAAATCGAATTATTTACTTTCCTATGATTTTTCTTATGAGTATCATAGGTTAAAAGAATGGTCATAAAATTTCCAATTCTTCCCAGAAGCAGCCATGGAATGGTAAATGGCTACAGGTCTTTACTGATTTGAACCTTTATTGAAAGATATGTTTTCACACTCTTATGACAACTATACTGGTTACAAAGATTTTTTTCTCCTAATTAAAGTGAATAATTCTCTTCAAGATGGTACCATGAGTGTATACAATAGTGCTCTGGTTGTTTTACACTCGCATAAATATACACAGTATACAAAAAAATACCTAAAGGACAGAAGTAACCCAGAACAGAGTCTGAAAATGTACAAAACAAAAATTTCTGCACTCAGAATCAGAATCAGAGTGTTTTAGGAGACAAAATGAAAAAAAACAAAACAAGATAATGGATTTCTTTGGGAAAATGAGATTTTACATTTTTCATAGTGTATTAGAAAATACTAGGGTCAATGTTTAGTTTTTAATAGATGCCCTTGATATTCCAAAAGCCTTGGGCAATGAAAGAAACAGAAATGAGTGTTGTTTTTGAACCCATGAAAAAAATACAACGAAAGCTATAACAAAGCTATACTTTATTTTAATAAAAGAAAGAATAAAACTCTCTCTGTTTTAGAAATGATTTTTCTACCTTCCAATTATTGTAAGTTTCTTCTTTCCTTTTCAAGTACTTAGATGGAATTTTCAGAGCTATTCAAGGGAAGTGGTTTGAATAGCCTTGGAGCAGAGTAGGTAACTACACACTCCACAAACGCACTTTGCGCTTTGTTCCTCTACAGTGGCTAGAGGAGCTGGACTGATAAGGAAAGAGTGCATTCCAAAAATATAGAAGACCTGTCACCACGGTGTAGCCCAGCAATTCTTCTAAGAAGGATATACAAAGTCACAGGAAAATACTCAGTTATGGTTGCTCCTCCTTAAATTTACTGCATCAGAGCTAATTCAGCCTAATGGAATCTACATTAGGTCAGGACACTGAACGGAAGAGGAGAGAATTTTCTCACTCCTTATTTTAAATAGGTATTTTTGTTTAAACCACAAATCTTTTCCATTGTTTTATTTGAAAAGAAGATAGCATATGTTTTAGAAATATAGCCCACAATGGAGTCTTCTTAAATTGTAGTGATGCATTACCTCCACTCCACATGACATTGAGCAGTGTCTAAGAAATGCTGGTTCTCACAACTACTGCCATCTGCTGTTATCACTGGCATCTAGTGGGTAGAGCTGGATGCAGTAGAATGTTACCCAAAGGGCACAGCAGTCCCAGCTGTGGGTTGTGTCCAAGAGTCCAGAATGAGAAATCCTGCAGCAGATTTCCTGGGCTCTGTACTTCTCACGTGCTTTGAAAAGCATCATTAGAGGTCAATTGGAATTGAGAATCTTTGCTAAGCCTCAGCCAAATCAGACAGAGACCCAGACACTTTTGCCTGTTGTCCACACGATCTGTGGACAGGGCCTATGAGGGGCCCCTGCAGGAATTACGGTGGTGTTGCACGTCTCTTTTATCTCAGGGCTTAGGTTCTGCTTTGCCTAAAAATTTTTCATGTCCGGATAATGCTAATAACATGACATAAAAAAATGAAGCTTCACTCATGATCCAAATCAGAGCTGAATGCATATCCTATTTTTCCCATAATTACAGTATCAGTTACACCACTGAATTTTTTTAAAGGGACTTACTTATTTGATAAAGAACTTTTTATAAAATTACCCTTTTCAAAACCATTTTCGTCTTTACCCTTCTTTCAAACGACATCCGTGGTGGGTTATTGTGACTATTCTCAAAACAGGATGAGGGATGTAATTACACATTCCCAGTGTTCCAATGTCAGTTTCTAAATATCCTGACCAACGATGTTCCCCAGTACACCCCAAACAATTTTCACTACCTACAAAGTTTGAAGCAACGCTGTGCTGGGCCCGTTTCTATCATTCATTGTCGTGGTTTCTGCTTGTCCCTCAAAAGCAGCCAAGAACCAGGATTTATGAGCCTACTTGGAAGAAATCTAGGACGTCAAAAGCTATGCGTTAAAGAATTTATTTTTTAGAAAGGTTGAAGGGAAAGAATGTCGTGAAAAGCTTTTGAAAGCATTTTCCCCTTTAGGCAGAGGACACGGCGGTGCAGGCGGTGAAGGGGCCGCCACCCACCATTCTAGCTCTCATTCTAAACATCAGCAGCAGGAGCCTGTCACAATCTCCCTGCCCTCCCCGCAGTCCGAGGTCACATCCACTCTGTGCGTGCTCCGGGCGGTCTCTGAGCCTGCAGGGATTTTGAAAGGGGAGAACAACGGATAGAAGGAAAAGAAACTTTTGAGTTTGGATAGACGTGGATCCAGCTGCCCTGGAGGAGCCCGAGGGTTGCTCTGGCCCTCCAACCGCCTCCCGCTCCCGCCCCCCGCCGTCCTCCCCTTGCCCCGGCCCCCTCGGCCCAGCCCGGGGCCCGACGCCGTCAGATCTCAGGGAATCTGCATTTAGCAAAGGACGCGTGTCCAGGTTGTCCTGGAAAACCAGGCCCCCTCGCCCCTGCGTCAACAGAACCAAAGCGAGTCTGAAGCCGGAGCTGCACTTTGCGGTTATCTTCCCTGGGATCCAGTTGATCACTAGAGAAAATACTCAAATCCCTGCACCGTTTGCCGGTGCCCGGCCCCATCGGCTCCTCTAATCCCTCGCCTGCCCTAGATAACGTTAATCTCTGTCCGCCGTGAGCGCGGGAGAGGCGAGCGCGCCGCGAGCAGGATGGCGGCTACCTGGGTATCTGCACCACCGTCAGCGAGGCTGTCATTTGACGATTATTTCCCAGCGCACCGGACGGAGAAGAGAATGTTTTCATTCATCCGAAAGTGACTAACATTCACTCCCCCGGTGCCGGGCCCCTACTCCTCCGGAGCGGAGCGCTGGACTTGAGGGCCACAGTCACTTTCTCCGATTGACTAGCAAACCGCTCTGGACAGCTGAAGGGTCGTGACGGGACAGTGCGCTGGGAAGAGGGACGGAGTTAGGCGGGGAGTGGGTGCCCCAGCGGCTCTGAGCTGCTGACAGAGCCGCGCAGCCCGCGGGCGGCGTTCGGTGCAGTCGCTCGGAAGCTCTGGCCGAGCGGCTCCCGGGCCCAGCAGCCTCTTACACAACCCGCGGGGCGCAGAGATGCCGCCAGAGCCCGACCGCGGCCCCGCCCCACCCGCCCGGCCGGCCCGCCCGCCCCGCCTCGCATCACGCATGCGCACAGCAGGCCGCGGCCACGCGCCGCTCGCGCCTTGAAGTGCGCGCGCCGCGGCCGAGCCTGGGCCATGCGGGCCGCCCGTGCCTCCCGCCGGCCTGGCGCTCTCCGAGTTCTCCACAGAAACAAATAACACCGCCGGGCGGCTCCTCGCCTCCTTCCTCAGGGCAGCTTATTGGCTGCGGCGCGCCCGCCCGGGCGACGTGCACAAGCAGAACTGCAGCCGAGGGTGATCCGAGTGCGGTCCAGCGCCCGCGACAAC
Organism: Petromus typicus; assembly: GCA_004026965.1. NCBI lineage: Eukaryota > Metazoa > Chordata > Mammalia > Rodentia > Petromuridae > Petromus > Petromus typicus. The sequence goes on from PVIR01011715.1 coordinate 15,184, forward strand.
TTGGCCGACTTCTCACTCGGGTCGCGGGCGGAGGGCGCCGGCTCGTGCCCGACCCGCCCGCCCGGGGGCGCAGCGCGGACCGCGGCGCCCGGAGCGCGAGCTCCCCGCCCCTGGCGGCCGCCCGCGCCGGTCCCCGCCCGTTCGGTCCCGCATCCCGGCGGGGTTGCCACGGAAACGGCCGCCTGGCAACGGCGCGAGCCCGGCCGCCTCGCAGCCCGAGCCCGAGCCCGAGCCCGAGCGGCGGCCGCGGCGCGCTCCTCTCCCTCCTTCCCGCCTGCGGGCGCGCTCCTCCTCTTCGCTCCGCCGGACAGTGCGCGAGCCGCCGCCTCAGACACGCGCGGGACGCGGGCGCGCGACGGAGGCGGAGGGAAAATAAGAGGAACAACAGCCAACAAGTAGGAGGGAGCGCGGCGCCGAGCAGCCCACCCACCCGCCAGCCCGCGGCCGCGGCTCCCGGGAAGCGCGGCGCTCGCTCGCTCGGGCGGGGGCGCAGCCGACAGCGGCCGGCAGCGGCGGGCGGATGGACGTGATGCCCTGGCTCCAGGGCGCGTGCTGCCCGGGCCAGTGGCTGGCGGCGGTGCTGCTCAGCCTGTGCTGCCTGCTGCCCGCCTGCCTGCCGGCCGGGCCGGGCGCGGACTTCCCCTGGGCGTCGGTGGACAGCATGCTGGTGCGCAAGGGGGACACGGCGGTGCTGAGGTAGGGAGCGAGCGGGCGCCTCCGCGCGGGCGGCCCGTCGTGCGTCTGTGCGTCTGTGTGTCTGTGCGTCTGTGTGTCTGTGTGTCTGTGCGTCTGTGCGTCTGTGTGTCTGTGGGTCTGTGTGTCTGTGCGTCTGTCTCCGCGGGCCGGCGGCTCGCTGCGCGCCCTCTGGGCTTCTCCGCGCGCCGGGGCTCCGGACAGAGAGCGCCGCGCTGGGCGCCCGGACTCCGCGCCGAGCCGGCGGGGGACGCGGGCCGGGCCGGGCCGGAGCCGCAGCCCGAGCGAGCAGCCCGAGGGCAGGTGCCGCCCGCGGACTCGCCGGCCGGGGCGCTCGGGCCCGCGCTGCTGTCGGGGCGGCGCCGGAGTCGGACAAGTTTGCCGGCGCGCTGTCTCACCGGAGCACCGGCGAGTTTGCAAACTGCCCCGTGGATTTCCTCCCGCCCGGACGCGTCGTGCTCAGTTTCTTCACTGTCGCCTCTTTCTCTGGAGGCTGCCCCCACTCTCTTCCGTCTTTTCCTTTTCTCTCCGCCTTTGCTCTTTTCCCTCCAGTGCATCCGTCTTTTCCTTTGCTGCTGTTTCCTTTTCCTCCTCCTCCTTCTCCTGTGCATGGCCGCTCCGGCCCCGACCCCGACCCGACCCCGACCCCGACCCGACCCCGACCCCGACCCACTCGCTCCACTCCGTCGCTCTCTCTCCGCCCCTGTCCCCCCGGACCCCTCTCTGACTCCTGGCTCCAGCTCTCCCTACCGGGTCACACCCACGGCACATCCCGGGCCCCTGGTGTTGTCCTGCCGTCACCACCCGAATGTCATCTGGAGGGTCCCGTCATCAGTCACCGCACAGCCCGGGACCCCGCGCTCCGAGCTCCAGCTCGCGCGGTCGCACTCGCTGCGGTTCGGGAGGCGCCAGCCCCGCTCGGGCGGCCCGCGAGCGCGTCCACACTGCCTCCCCGCCCTCAGGCCGCCTCCTCCCGCTGCTCTCCCCTGCACCCTTCTTTCCTGTCTTCAGCTTCACTCCTCCCTTTCCCGTTCTTTCTCCAAGCCGGAACACCAACATGTTTGGTCCTTAGCAAACCTTCCAGCCTGGCTGTCCCTGCAGCGGCTGCACACCGCGCTTGCAGAAACCTGTGCTCCCCGTGAAAATACGAGCCGGTGGCCCGCAGCACTTAGGTCTGAACAGGGCCAGCAGCCCGCACCTTTCCTGTTGCCCCGCGTCTGCTCTGACGCCCCACCTGGCTACACCTCCAGGCTGCCGGGCAGATCCGCGTTCTCTCCACTGGGTGGTAGTTGACTTGTGAGCGTGAACTGCGCGGAGTGAGTGTGCACGGCACGCCTAAGGTGAGAGTGGGATGTGTTTGTGGTGGAACCATGCAACATTTTAATTTACTCCCGTGGGTGTGGCACATGGGACTTGTACATGTGGAAACACGCTTAGGAGCCCACATTTACACTGCACACTGCTACTATGCCACATGCACACTCAGCCTGTATATTTTAAAGGATGTTTTCTTTGTCGTGAATACAGCTAGGATACAAAAGTCGCCAATTGTTTTGTGGTATCATAGTGAAAGAACTTTTCTTAGTTGGCAGTAGCGATGGACACTTTATGACTAGCATGTAAATTAAACCTATGTGTACTATTCACATTAAGTTTCTTTTAGAAGTGTGGATCGTACTAAAAATGACAAATACTTCTTCCCTTGTCACAGAAGCTGCTCTGTGGTGTCTGGACTGGTGTCTTCCCTGTGTAGTGAGCACTGCCATTTTCAGCGTAATGCCTTTGCTGCACTGCTGATCTTTCTGTGATGTGTCCTGGCATTTTCTTACCCCGAGAGCAGAGTGATAAACGGTACGGCTAATTAGAATAGCTGCGCCTACCTTTTATTTCAGGGAGGTGCTCATTTTGTTCAGTCGTGACTTACCGGGCCAGGACTTCCAGAGTCCACGCAGGCAGCGCGCCACGGTGCTGTCTCTGTCCTGGGGTCCATGTTTACTTTCTCGGTTCTACTCCTCCTCCATGTATTTGCCATTTCCAGAGTTTTGCAGCATCTTGATATCGGTAACTTTTGACTTTTAAAACTTCTAAAAGAGAATAAAATGTGTTTCTTCTCAATTGGGTGTATTTTTTCCATTAAAAATCATGTTGTCATCTATGAAATACAAATTTTATCTTCATTGCTTTTTCTCTAAAGAATTTTCTGACAGTAATTTTATAATTCTCTGAGGAGTGTCCAACTGTTGAATTTTTTACATTGCTCACAGTTTTAAATATAATTTAATATTTTTTACACTAAATTCTCCGTCCATTACACAATGTTTAGTAGTAGCAATTGTTTTTCTTGATGTCTCCTGAATCTGGCATTGGCTTTGTGCAGAGAAGAATACAGATAAAGCTTATAGATTCTTAGAATGTGAAAAACTCACGTGACATATTTACCTTCGAGAATAAAATCAGGTACTTATATTTTACTTCTATAGTTAAAATTATAGTGAATATTATTTTCTAATTTAATAGAAGACAAAACAAATCAAATCTTCACTGTGAACTCCCACCACCTCCCCAGCCCCACATGAATATTACCTGGGTGTGTCAGAGAAAATATAGCCAAATTAAATATTATTTTCGAGTTTTACACAATACACACACACACACACACACACACACACACACATATATATATATATATATATATATATATATATATATATATATTGGATAACATATTCCTCAAAATGTCTAAGGAAAACCCAAAAGGTCATAACAGTTATCAGATAACTTTAAGTGCTAAGGCCTAACAGTGCAAACATGTCCGTCAGTGACTCTGTGGCTTGTGGTCATGTTAATGAAACAGAAGTTTAAAGGTTAAATGACACATTGCTGTCTCCTAAGTGCCAGAATATCTATTTTTAAGAAGATAATTGAAAATAAAACACGACAAAAGTTTTCCTCAAGTGGAGCTGTATCCTACCTCATTCTGTTATCTACTATCATTTTACAAATAGTATCTAGTTAGTTTATTTATGAAGAAATCCCATGTAATAATTTTAATATCTTTATCATTTTAATTTAAGGTTAGTGAAAAATGCTATTCATTGCTATATCTAAGAAGGATAAAATTGATATATTTGAAACTTATTGATAAACTATTTAGTGATGCAGCTACTGATTATAGTAACTTTTAATAATTTCCTTAACTAAATTTTCAATTTGTGTATATACATGAATGTCTAAAAGTACAGTGTAATTTTCTATAAACAGACTCTTGGCATTAACTTACTAAATATAGTTGATCACTATTACCATTAATACATATAGTATTTCATTCCTGGCACACTGTGTTAATTTGTGTCTGGTAACATAAAATTTTATCTTGTCTTCAAGAGACACCTTGCAGTCTACATTTTTCAGTACATAGATGGTCTGAGTAATTGTGTTCTGGAGTGATAGACTATGGAGCAAAGAGGCTACAAACACATTGGCCCAGGGTTTTGCCACTTGGAAAATCAAGCCAGGCATTGTTCTGTAACTGCATACATTTCAGATGACTTTTTCCATTATAAGTTTGTGATTACTTTAAGGTCAGTCAGTTGTTTTATTCTTATAATGACATGACCATGATGTATGAACAAATCAGAAATATTCAACAGTCTTTCAAAACAGTTCTTTGGACATTCTCATTTTCATCTTCCCTGTGCATGCACATTTTTTACACACATACCGTTTTTAAGCTAACTTTTTTCAGTCTCTATCATTCATCCTTTTTGTGTGAATTTTGTGTAGTTTTTAGCCACCTTCGTGATGTGAATTCAAAATGTCCTATTATCTGCTTGTTGTGCTTCCAAAAAAGAGGGAAGACAGGTTCTATTCTTAAATGTGATATATTCTCTTACATTAGCAAAAGTGAACAGAACTCTGCAATATATGAATGGAAGTGAGTGATACCTTACTGTGGGCATGTAGTCAGGAGGAGGATTTTGCTTACCTCACAGGACACATTTATATGGAGAACAATTGTATTGGGAGCCTCCAAACTTTTCCAACTAGTTTTCTACATAGCTATGACATGTACTTGCTCTTTCTCAGCCTATTTGTTGAATAGTTTTGTCTTTTGATTAGATGACAGTAATAGTGGTTTGAAATACATGTTATTTGGTTTTAATGAATGAATTAATTTATATAAAAATGCAAATTAGCAACAGCAGTAAAAATCAGGTACTCTCTACTTTGAGAATATCATTGGAAAATCTCATGTTATCTGTTGAATTGTTCCTGCATACTGATGTATTTTAATTCCAAATAAATTGTTCAAACCTACAAGCATTCTTAGATTAGAACATCCAGCATAACTTAAGCAACTCTGGATTTATTAAATAGTGCAATGAACATATCTGTTTAAAATTCTGAAGTTATTTCCCTGAAGTAAGAAGATATAATATATTGTCATAAAGAGTCAGTTTGGAAAAAAAAATGCTTTAGAGTATGGACCAAAATACTACAGTGTTACCTGCAGTGATTTTTCAGAACTATTCTATTAGAATGATGTATTATTTGGTATATGAATATGAAACCATTATTAATTAAAGCATAACTTATTTTTCAATTTCTAGAAACATTTTTGCCTAGACATTTTAGTTCTACATAATTGAAAACTACATTTGTTTGTATGAATGTCTATACCTAAGCATGTTAGTGAACTCCTTAAAATGAATGATTTTCAAATTAGATTACTCCATAGAATATATTAATCATGCAATACTTGAGATCTAAATAATTTAGATCAATGGTAATGTCTTGGTCCATGATCGTGAGTGGTGTCCAAGTGGTGTCCAGACAGACCAAGCTGTCTGGTGTGCTGCTGTTCTGTGCTATGAGATGGAAATGGGACTACCAGGCTCTCCAGTCTTCCGTTTCAACTCTTCATGTAGTTGTTAGATAGTTTTTGGAGAAGGGAGATCAAGACCAAATGAGAACTCAGGATATCTGCCCTCTTTTCCTTTCTCATTTGAGGCTGTGTCTGGTAGTATTTTCACTTTGCACTAGAGCATTGTGGTGTGAAAGTCAACCTGAGCACTATCTCCACCTTACTCCTGTATCCCTCCAACCTAGGAGAAATGGTGTTTCCTGTCTGTTGCTAAATCTTCAGTTATCTCACAAGCCTGTTGGGCTTTTCAGCAGTTCCATTCTTTTTTTTACTGAATTCTTCATCTTAAATCACCTCTATCTTAAATATTTAGAATATTTTAAATGTTACTTGCAGAGTCTTGATCAATGAACAGTGAAAAGTAGTAGTTTCAGTGATCTGATTTATGTCTGATTGAATGACTGTTTTGGTATAATACTCTAAAATTTTTCTTACTTGCCATGGAAGTGATATTCACTTGAGGAATCATGTATCGAAATACCAACAGGTGAGGCCTATAATGAAGAAAGATGGATACATGTTTCCCTTTTTCATACCCACCTTATTCTGAGAATAATAATTGAAAGGTATAAATACAGAATTCATGTACAATTGAATAAACACATTTAGGAGAAAATTATTTAATTTTTATGAGTAGAAAATAAAGTAGTTGATGAAAATATATAGATGATTTGATTCTATTGTATCCTTGTATTCTAATGGATGTGAAGAGACCTAGGACTAAACCCTATGTCTAGATATGGGATCAAAATGCTAAGATGATCCCTACAGGGTTGCCTGTGGAAATCAATAGGAATTAAAGGTTTCCCTTTTATGTAGCCTAATACCTGAGGAACTAATCAAAGCTTTTAGTATCTTATGAAGTTTAGGACCATAACAATGCTTGTGGTTCAAATATTTGACTCTTGTAGGGATTACATTCGAAAAATAATGGAATCTTTTGAATTATAAATCACACCATTTTTCTATCATGTCTTCTTTCAAAATAGAATAAATTAGAACATTGTAGCTTTCATGAGACTTGTGTACAGGAGACCTTCACAAAGCTATGTAGAGCTTCAAAAGTGAGGATTTTTTTTACATTTTCGTTTAACTAAGGGTTATAAAATTTAGTGGCCAGTGACCTTTCTCATCCCTTCCACAAAATATTTCTGAAACACCTTAGTATATGTTTGACTGCAGTGTAAGCAATCAGTCACCATCAGACCCTTCTTATAGTACACTTCCCCATAACTTTGCTGATAAAATGTGAACGCAAATCATCATTGTTGAAATGGAATTCTTTCAGGCTTGTTCTCAAGAGGATTTCTAAACTGGTAGCAAAATTAAACTTCTGAATTTGTCCCCTCCCATCCTTCTCAAAGTTTTAGGAATTCACTAGGATCATTTTTAATTGATTTTATTGGTACATTATATATATATATATATATATATATTATGATCACCTTCATCATTGAGATTTTTTATCAGAACATAACTTATCTTGATTCTCAATTTTTCCTATTCTTCTGCCCTCTCGATAACTCCTGGCCACCTATGTACATAAGCTTTGTTTCCTTTTTTAACCACTAGAATTTTTTTCTTTCCCTTCTCTGCTAACCCCTACTCACCCTTTCCCTTTGAATCTTCTTATTTCTAAGATCATTTTTGACACTTTGTATGTATAAAGAACAAAAGGATTGCTCCATTCTTTTCGTCAGTAGTACCATATGACCCATCTTTTTTCTTTGCTATAGGAAATTGTGGACTGAGTAAAATCCTATTTTTAATATATTTCATATGTGTCATATTAATTAGTAAAAAAAAAATCTATGTAGTTTCCTAGGGTAAAGCTAGAATTTTTTTAATGTGGGCGTGTTTGTTACTGAATTGGATTTTAGATACTTCACTGTGACATTATTATGAATTACAAGATCTTTAAAAAAGTAAATATTTTATGATGTTTTCCCCTGTTATAATTTCTGTTCTTCAGTGCTGTGTTTTAATTAGAAAATCAGCTGGATTTGTGAGTGCCATGGTTCCTGTTCATCTGTCCACTGGCTCTTAGTAATACCTAACGTATATACAGTATTTCCTAGTAATTTTGGTATATCAGTCAAGAAATAAATATAATTATTTTTAATTTGTTATTTTAATTTTAATCACTGTGGTAACTATTATCATTGTAGTGATTTTAATCTTGTTTTGGTCTTCATGCATATAGATTTAATTTTTTTTTTAGTGAATCTACATCCCTCTCTGTTCTAAGAAATTCTTGGAAAGGCCAGAGACTTAGCTCAGCGGTTCCAGCATCTGCCTTGCAAGTGCAAGGTCTAAGTTTGATCGGTGGTAACCACATATCACAATTCAAGTCGTGGTGGCTCACTCCTGTAATTCCAGAACTCAAGAGGCAAAAACAAGAGGATTGCTTTGAGTTCAAGGCTTACTTGGGCCACATTATGAGCTCAGAGCCAGCCTAAACTACAAAGTAAGATCCTCTCTCTCTCAAAAAAAAAAAGAAGGAAAGAAAGAAAGAAATTCTTGAAAATGTCTTATTTTATTAAAGCATACACAATAGAAACATCTAGTGTCTTTAAATTGCATAAAGCAATCTACATGAAGGTCTTGAATAAAATACATGGAGTACTCAATATGTTTTAAAAATAATATTTACCTCGTTAAATTATTATAAGGAATTTAGTAATAAACTTAAATTTCATTTAAGTTTGTATGTTTGTTTATGCTTTCATGTTTCAATATGCTTTCATGGATATGCGTTCACTTTTTTTTTCTCCTGTCCTGGGTACTGACGGTTGAATCAGGGCCTTGAATACACAAGCCAAGTGCTCTACTGCTAAGCTATATTCCTAACCCTGAGCTACACTCCTTACTGGGGATTTTAACAGAAAAAATACTTTGAAGTGCAATGTTCTATTTGTAAGTTTTCTGAGGTGTTATGGTTTTATAGAGAGCCAAGATTTCAAGTTATATAAGAGGATTTGTGCTCTTTCCAACTGTAATCAGCCTAAAACTGGAATAGTTCAAGTCAGAAAAATATCTATTGTGATCTTGTACTAATTTTTTGGTTTTATCTCAGTCTGTGGAAACTGCTCTTCCTTTCTCCTGAGACTTCAATTACTGAAATCAATAAAGATAACAGAGGTAGAGAGCGTTGCCTATTGCTGTAGATGGGTAACTCTTAATTGTGAAAAGTAGCTACACAAACCAAGCAAGAACCAAATTTTGTATCATTCAAACTATTGCCCAAATGTAGGTTAATAGAACTTTATAAACCACAAGTTATTGATATTATCTGATACAATTTTAATGTGTCCATCAGGCTTTGACTTCTGATGCCGAGGAGGTCATCTATTAGCATAGATTTCTGTGCCATATTAGATTTTGAATCCTGACAGAGGCCCTCTGAAACTCTTCAGCATCCAGCTGGCCTAGATATTGATCTCTTAATCATTTCTCTAAGAAAACTGGACTAGAGTAAAGAAGGAATTTGGCAATGTTGCCCACATTCAGTGTTGCCTTTTTGAGTAGAAGCCAATTCATTGTACTTTCCAAGTAGCTAGCAATCTGCCCACTTTAAGGAAGATGCTTATAACCCTTTTCAGTCCAGAACTGAATTCTTCTTCACTGAATTTCACAAAATCATTTAGACACGGGTCCTGGGCCCATGATCATGCTTCATGATGAAAGTATTCTCTTGCTCTCTTTGTTTCTTTCTTCTGTCTTTCCTTCTTTCTTCCATCTTGTCTTTAGTTGCAGCTGCTCTCAAAGTATTTAGAAGTTCCAGGTCGGTTAAACAATCTTGGGAAATGTATTCTCTGTTGTCTTCAGAACACACTTTCAAGCAACAAAATCAAATTTAGATACAGTAAGTCAATTTAAGGTACATTATAAGTATAAAAGCTATAATTAGAAGATTCACTCCAACATCACCTTCTTTTGTATAAATATATTAAAATAGATCATAGGAATCATAAAATTTTGCTAATCTTACAGGCAAAAATATCTCATATTGAAAAGCATAGAAATAATTTGTATGTAAGCTTTTATGAAAAAAATTGTAACACATTTTTGTAAAAAATTAAAAAAATTTAATCCTCAGATTCTGTCTCCACAGCCTGGGCTCAGTTTTGAATGCCACACTATTTTTGGAGCTTAAAATAATAAAAATTGTAACACATTTTTGGTTGCTTAGACAAAATACACAATACTCAGATTTAAAGGAGAATAATTATTTAGCTCAGAGTTTGTAGAAGCTTCAGTTTTGTTGGATTCAGCTGCAGGGTGGCCTGGCAGAAGGGTGTTACAGAGGCAAAACAGTTTGTGGTAGAAAGAAGGCTGCAAAGCAGCAAAGAAACAGCACTTGGTTTGTGTATCCTGGAGGTTACCTCTTTTTTGGGTGATCCCACACACACCCAAAGGGTGGACCTTCCCATTATGCACACCCAGAACAGTACCTAAAGAATCAGTGTACATTTTAGTAATCACATACTCGTAATCCCAGCATCACACATCTTAAATTCAGGGACCTCTGAATAGCCCTACCTATGACCCTTTGAGGCTTTGTTCAGACATTAGACAGAAGTCATGACAAAAACATGAAGTAATTGAATAGAAAAAGGCAGCTCTGCTACTTTTTACACTGTTCAGCACATTCTGAATGCTCAAACCTTGAATGAAGAGTGAAGAACTGGAAGTAAAAAGAGACAGAGAAAGAAATTAAGAAAGAAAATATGATGTCTTGAGTTATTCTAATAAGTTAATTGAATTTTGAGTTTCTTTGGAATGCCAAAACATTAAGTCCAGAAAACTTACTAGATAAGATTACAGTAAGAGGAAATATATTATCTTTAAAATTATTAAGTGAATAATGGGAATTATCCTAAAACTAAGTGCTCTCCCATAATGATGTGGTATATAAATCGAAATTGTGTGTGTGTGTGTGTGTGTGTATGTGTGTGTGTGTGTGCTCACGCGCATACTGGGGACTGAATTTAGGACTTTGAGTTTGTGAGGCAGACACTGGAACCACTGAGGTTAATCCTCAGCCCACAAATTAAAATTCTAGAATCATGTTTTTCACTCTGATGAAAGATATTATAGGTCCATTTATGTTTATTTTAGAATGTAGTGGCTGTATGCATTGGCCTGCAGTGATTTCAACAGCAGTGTTTTTTTAGAACATGTTACTCAAAAGAATATTTGTACCAATATCTGGACACTTCACTGTATTTTCATACATCATTAATATGAAATGATAGCTACCACATGTTAGTACTTTTGCTTATTCGTAGGTTTTTATTGTGCCTTTTTTAGTTGGATTGAAACTGATCATCTTTTGAACTGCTCGGGATGTATGTGAGCACTTTGCATTGCTGATCCTCTACCTACTGCATGACTGACCATGGATAAGTGCTTTACATCCTATGAGGCCGTGGTAAGGTTAGCGAGACACTGCAGGTAATACAATGATAGGACAGGAAACATAGTAGACACTAAATTTATGTCAGACATGGAGCTTAAGCTGCTTTTCTTCTATTCTCAATCTGAAATTTATGCACACTACTTATATGAATATATAGCTACCAATTTTGTGACCATATTTATAATATTCATTGAATATATATTTTAGTTTTATATTTCATTTTTAATATTTTAAATTTTAATATTTAGTAGACCTATTTGCATTTCTTGTTCTGCTTCATACACAAGAGAAAGGCCTCCTGATCTGAAAGTGGAAACACCAAGAGAAGTGTTGAATCTATACCAACGCTTGCAAGCACAGCGGAATCACAGACATTATGCTTAGCAGAATAATGGTGATTTTATTGATTCACTGCAGTCCTAGAGAGATGTCACTGTGTAGTCACAGGAAAAATCAAGAACATGAGGGAAAATGAAAAGCAAAACAGAAGAAAATAGACACGAATGATTAGGAGGTATAATGTCATAGCAGGGAAAAGGAAGGTGAAGATCCTCATCCCATGAGAGTTCAAAGTGGAAGACGGGATAACTGGTGACATCTTTGGAATTATGGATGAGATGGTTAAAAAAAAAAATTTGGAAACTCTGGATTCTGTGTGGCTAGTAATAAATTTCCCTAACTAGCTATTTCCTATTGTTGCTCAAGTGATTTCTATGTGATGCCGAAGGCAGTACTGTTGTGAGGCAGAATTTCCAGGCAGTGGCTTTCTCTGCATTGCCATTTTAGCCAAAGTGTGCTGAGTACAAGCTCAGAAGTTATGCATGAATGTTTCCTCTAACTCTGCATATTTGCAGAATGCATAGCAGAATGCTTGATGTGTATAATGATGGAGTCATCAGCATCATGATTCAGACTCATCTCGTCCTCCCAAAGTATCTGTTATATCTGATGTAGTTTCATCATAAAGTAGTAGTATTCTCTAGTATTATGGTAAGGGTGTCTGTAAATGGTAAAGCAGTCCCCCTTAAGTTGGAAAAGGTAGGACATGGATAAGTAAGAATTCAAGTAGATTTCTTTCTATAGTGAGTCCAATGACTTATCCATTAAATTTCCTTTGTCTCCCTAAAGAGTAAAATAATTAATAAACTCATTGCACATGGTTATGAGACACTATCTTAACTACTTTTGCATTGATAATGGTAAAAAGTCAAGAAGGTACATTTTGTATTTGGGAAAAAAATAGGAAACTTTTAAATAATACTAAGTTCTTCACATAATAATTATATGGCTGGCATCAGTATTTGGGAGGAAAATATTGAATTTTTAAAATTACAGTTTTCTTGAGGGGAAAAAAAACTCATCCAATGATTAGCTCTAATGATTACAAGGTGTGAAGAGCACAGAAGAAAAAAACAAAGAGCTATTAAACATGCTATGTGGTTAGTATGACATACTGGTTACTTTGGTATATCTTTACAGAGTTTTCTAATGTACAGACAGAGAAAAAGCTTTGTTTAAGCTGAGAATATTTCTGAACTGCAGTGGAGGAAGTAAGGAGAAGAGCAGCATTTAATCCTCAGGTTCTGTCTCCACAGCTTGGGCTCAGTTTTGAATGCCACACTATTTTTGGAGCTTTTCATATTTTGTAGTGTTTAGAAGAAGAAAAAAAGAAGCAGGAGTCACTTGTGGCAGTGTTTCAAGTCTCCAGTTTAATCATGTTTATGCTACTGGTATAATGGAAGACTTGACTCACTGGAAGGTGTCAGTAGCAGAGTTAAATACCATGATCCCCAATGTAGACAAGAAATTCACAAAATTTAGAGGCCTATAAAAATGATTTTACTCCAACATTGTTAAATGTGCTATTAATATGTTACACAATCTTATGTTTAGTTGCTGTTTGAATAAAATCAATATTAGACACGTTGTACTTTCCTGCTAGTTGGTAAGAGTATATAGAGTTTATAGCCTATTTGTGGAAAAACAATTGCTTTTATCTGATGGCATGTAATTCAAGAATATTTTTCAATTTGTTTCTAAATCCTCCAAATTATAAATTTCACGATGGTTGCTGCTTCTTTGTGTAATGTGGAATTGAAGAGTTTCTGATTGCTTTTACGTGGTGTTTTCTGTCTGCTGTCTTAAAATGTCTGTGGCTGACTCGTGAAAGTTGTCTGATACTCAGAAAAGTAACTGTGAACATGTTATGAGCATCCCATTAATCTTGTTGCTATTTTGGGACTCATTTTTTACATCTGAAAGGTTTCCCTTCATAGTCTCCTGTCTAATTTTATCAATAGATTTTTCCCAAAATTTATTGTTAACGTATAGATTTTTCCCAAAGTTTATTGTTAACTTTTGACATATTCTGATCATCCACAGTTTTCTTCTCATAATTTCTTCTGATAGCAAATTAAAATCATTTTGCCATTGTAATGTGTTCCTTCTAACTTAGTGTAATTTTTTTTCAGTATATTTGTATTGTCTGTTTTCTTGGTTAGAATGATAATGTTGTGTAAGAAAGACTTCATGATAAATTCTGATCCTTTCTTTGACCAATAAAGCAAAAAAGAGGGGTAATTCTTCTGTAAACAGCAACTCCCTGATACAGAATATCCCTGACAAAATGGGGAACACCTCTTTCTAATCTCTTTCATTTGTGAGATGGTTTTCTGACATCTTCTATTACATCCTATGAACATTCTCTTTATATTTGACACCTATAGTCAGTGGGCTTCTGGTAGAAAATATCTAGTATTTTCATTATCTTGTAGCTTAAATAGCAGATCATATGTATAATATAGGGAAATGATTAAAATTAAATTCTTGGTAGTATTCTTACTTAATTAAAATGCCTACTCACTTTCTTTTGGAAACATACTGTAGCTTTTCAAATTTCTCCTAATATTCTTCAACATATTGATCATTTGGATTTTTAAACTAATTATTGGACTTTTAAAATATAGTTGTGTATTTCTTTAAGTTATTTTACCCAATTATTTGAAAAATTATTTGAGAACATTGGATAAGAAGCTAATAAAATTATTTATTCTGAATATATGATAATGACAATATCTAACCTATACATTGGAACAACTAAATGTTGTAAGATTTGCACTCTCTTTGCCTCATGCTTGATACAAAATACACAATAAACACTATTTAATTATTTTGATGTATATAAATGTCAATAAATAAACCTTCATTGACATTAGTTAGAATTAGCTAGCCACAAGCAAAATGAAGATTATCTAATGGTGTAATTTTTCCCTACCTTCTAGCATGTTTTATAGGCTTAACAATTATTCTTTATTTCATAACCCTTGCTAATCTCCAGTGTTTTGTGGTACTGTCATCTCATCTTCAATTGATTTTCTAAAGAAAAGTTCAATAATATCTAAATTTTATTCATTTTCTAAACTTCCACAATAATTATTTTTCATATTTCCAATATCCAGATTTCTCTCTAACCACACATGTATATGCACACACACACAAACATACATACATAAACACACTCCACAAACACAAAATTCGTGTACAAAGTAACAAAACCAACTGTCCTCTATTAGTATTGGATTTAATAGAGTATTTGAAGCACAAAAGAAGTTCCTGACTTGTGTTTTAATTTTCTAGATACCTATATTATAAAAGATCTCTACACAGGTATAGATCTTTTAAAAAGAGTGCCATTACTTTAATTGTCCTTGTGTTTTTGGAAGGCCTTGCATAATCTTAGTGCTTTAAAGAATATTTGCAAAAAGAATTGCACTAATACCTACTTGTCCACTATTGTCCTTTCCAAAGTGTTACTTACTTTTGGTCAGCAACTGACCAAAGATACTATATGCCCACACTGTAGATAGAGACAGTTCATAAGTTTCAAGGCATGTACTCTTCTTGGTAGTGTCACGAAACCTTGCACTGCCTTGCTGTGTTGTGTACTGAACAGGATCCATGCCTTTGTCCAGCCAGTCACATTTATGTACCGCCCTTCCATTAGTCCCTGGCCTGAAGCCTAAGAACATAGCTAATCTGATATACATTGTTTCTCCCCACCATTATTTCAAAGGTTCCAGATACTCAGTGGAACTCTTAGAATATATCCCTTGCACGTAAATGGAAGCTGTTCTATATAGAGAGTCCTTAGCTGGTTTAGTTTGAAAGTATGTCTGTTTAGGCCACACATATATTTTAAATTTGTTAATGCAGTTTTCTGTGAATTAGCTTATTTTCACACAAGTGTTATTTGCAATGTATGTTAAGGTGAAGAGTCATCACACCTTCCTTTCTTCAGGTTTATAATGGTACTATATAAATCATACATCAGAAATTTTATGAGGATGGATGCAGATTTTATATGTAAATATTATTCACACTCCCAGAAAAAATTAATAACAACAAATATTATTATGATACATCACCATGAAAGGGAAGTAGTTTATCCACTATCATATTAGAAATTAAATAAATTTTTAAATATATTAGATACCTATAAAATGATTTTTGGTATTTATTTTAAAAATGGTTTCTGAAAAAAAAAATGGTTTCTGTGTCTTAAAGTGTGTAGCATTGTAGAATTATTACCCTAAGATTTTGAATAAAGGATCATGCAAAGGACTTCACAAGTATGGGAGGATAGTGGATTTCTTGTCTAGAAGTCCTGGTGAATACATTTAGAATTTATTAAAGATGATATATTGTTCTGACTTTCTACAGTCAATAAGAAAAATAATTATAAATTCAAAATATTCAAAAGTTAGCTCATTGGAGACTTTCTGAATAGTAGGTTTCTAGTAGTTATGCTTAGTACTACATTTTCTTTGGATTTGAGAAACAGAATGTCCGTTGTTTGGTTTTAATGATGAGATTTTGACTTCTGATGCCTGCAGTATACCTTACTATTTAATAGAAAATCTAACATGTATTTTATTGTTTTTATCACATCTGGAAAGCTTGATGGACTCTTAACCACTGGCTTGTTAATTCCATAGTGAATTAGTGGCACAGTATAGGATCAAAATTAATTCTTAGTTCAATTAAATTGAGCATTTGCATTTTAAGTATTTTCCTTAGAGGAAAAATGCAAACAGGAAGTTTGATGTATTCTAAGATTAAATGAAATACTGGAACTGATTGACTTTTTGTACCATAAAACTAATTAAAATTAAAGGATAACAAAACCATCTTAATGAGTCAATGATTTTCATTTGGCATTAGAAAACAAGTTAGTGGTCAAATGGGCAAACAGCTACCATCAGTCATGAATAATTAGAACAAAAAAATTGTCCAAGAGTTTAGAGTAAGGATAGTCTAGAGAAAAATATGTTGATATAGAAATGCATAAATTGGCAATGATGATATATACAGCATTTCATTAAGGAGAAAATTATATATAATGAAATACATATTAAACTTTTTACAAAGACCCGACAATTGAGTAAAATTTATTCAACTCAGTAGTTCATAAAATTTATTATGTTATTTATAAAATTTTAAAATCATTGTTTTGCTAATGTTTTTCTTTGTATAGAAAAATTTACCTTTGGTACCATTTAAAATATTGTCTTAGGGTTGAGGATTTAATTCAGTGATTATTTTGCCTGCCTTGTGAGCACAAGGTCCTGAGTTTGATCTCAGTACCAAAAAATAAAATAAATTTTTTCTTACAATTCAAAAGGAAAATTTTATAAAATGAGATGAAATATAGGCATCTTAAATATAATTTAGAAAATTTGTTCATTATCAAGTACTACACACACACACACATATATATATACACACATATATATACACATATATACACGTGTATATACACACATATATACCCCATATATATACATATATGTACACATATATGTGTGTGTGTGTGTGTATATATATATATGTATGTATATATATATATGGGCTATATTTTGTAATTAAAATACTTGATCCATTTAAATACTACTGTTAATCATTCATAAATAATAAACTAATACCATGATACAGGGTACCATTGCTAATCTTTGGTAAATTACATATTAAACTTTAAATTAAAATCTAAGCATATTTCCTCATACCCTAGAAAGAATATTTGTGTTTTCACATGTCTTTTTTTTTTTTTTTTCTGCTTCTGAGTGCTGTGATTACAGGCATGAGCCACCATATCTGGCACTGTGGTATGTGGTATTGATTCCTGCTGGGCCATGCCCACTATTGTATGTGGTTATCGGGGGATCGAACGTGGGCCCTTGCACTTGCAAGACAGGTACCCAAACTACTGAGCTACAAATCCCTAGCCCTCACATGTCTTGTTTATATATTACGTTCACTATTATAAATACCTTAAATAGCTAAAGACAGAAAATGTTAAAGTGCCAATTAATAATCACAGGCTTAGATATATGATGACCTCTCTTTGCTTATTAATATTATATACATAAATTAATATTGTAAACACCAATGCTTGATCTTACTGATCACCCAGACAAAGTATTGTGAGTTATAGGTTTCCTTGGTCATTTGGAGCTGCAGCACAGTCTCCAGGAGCCTCCACAGTGAATTAGCCAGTGGATCCTCTCATTTCCAGAGCCGCTGTTATCCATTTTGACATTCTATTTCCCATCAGCCTTTATCCATTTCTATGGATTCACATCTGAATGAATGTGCAAGAACAACAACAACAACAACAACAACAACAGCAATAAAATAACAACAATAATAGAAATGAAACAATGAGGAAAAGAAAATTTTGGAAAGTGATGTGATGATAATTACTTGATCTTTTCTTTCCTGACTTGATACTATTGTGTTTCTCTTTAGCTGTCACTTCTCTCTCTCTCTCTGTCTCTCTCTCTCTGTCTCTCTCTCTCTCTCTCTATCTCTCTCTCATCTCTGTAGTTCAGATTGGCCCAGAACTCACTGTGTAGCCCAGGCTAGCCTGGAACTGACAGCAGTCCTCCTGCCTCAGCCTCCTCTCATGCTAGTATAATAGCTGTGAGTCATCACACCTGGCTCAGTTTTGTGTTGACTTACTACATTCATCACAGATTTAACAAAAAAATTAAAATATATTAAACATACATTTATGCTTGCCATAGATTTTTCTTTTAGCTAAAAGAATGCTTGAATATTTAAAAAAAATATGGAATCAGTCATTTTGGAGAGAGAAAAACATCTGCTTTGTATAGGGAGTTCCATATAATAAAGATCATTTAATAACTCCTGATCAGAATTCTGCAAATAGATCCTGCCTACACAGTACTTATCAATGTACATGTTGTTAATACAAATGTGAAAATAAAAACTCACTATGTAGCCCAGGCCAGCCTTGAACTCAAAGCAATCCTCTTTCATCTACACTCTTTATTTTTTTTAATAAATCTTAACTGCTGCTTATAGCCGGGAAGTCAGTCTCTGTTTAATATGTCCCTGATATAGCCTTCCTATTAGTTTAATTTTATGATTGACAGTTAAGACTGAGCATGATGAGAAAAAAATTTATCTCTACAATGCTGAAGTTGAGTGTCCTGGAAATCTCAGTGAATGCAATTGTTAGAAATAATTAGATGTAGCTATAAAATGTTTGTAGCAAAATAATCAAACCTATCTACACTTTACACTCAGATTGCTTCATAAATGTCTTTAAACTGTCATGTTGTTTTGGAGAAGTAGAAGCTAAATGTCTGCTAATATTAGCTGAGCAGTATGTGGTCCATTCAAGACGTCAGTCCATAGTCCTGTTTATTAACAAAACATATTGGCCAAAATATTTTAAAACCAGCATGTTGCATTTAGATATTTGAAGGAAAATAAAGTATTTAGATTATTCATGCAGTAAACTACCTCTTTATTTACTGATTTATATGCTCCTTTTCTTATTTAGTAAAGTAGTTTGAAAATTATATATGCTGTGGGATATTTTAGAAAATTAATTTCTCCAAATAATGTGCTCAAAAGTAGTTATGGGACTTCCTTTTTATTGCATTTTAAAATAATTAAATAACATCTAAAAGTTCATATTTATTAATTATAAAAACTGTCTACTAGCTCTTGGGAAAGCTGATAATTATGACTGTGATTTGGTCATGTATGTAATAAATATTTTTGAGGACTTGATATTGAAAGCATTGTATTAGATATCTGGAATTCCTTAGGACAAAAGGAAAAACAAAATCAACCCTGTTGTGAAATAAGTGAAATATTGGCAGACAAATCCATGAACATAGGAAACCAAAACAACCAGAGCAAAACAGAATTCCTCAGGAGATGAGTAAGGTCCACTCAGCATTCTTCTCCTGTGACATTCTGGGTGAATGGATATTTTATAAGACTGGAGAAAAAGCCAAAGTGCTTGAGCTTTTACTCCAGGAAGTATTAGTTCTCAAGGCAACTAAAATGTTGTTTCCTGACCAACTCTTTGGAGATCCTAGTGTTGATACAAAGTCGTACTTCATTTCTCTAGATTTATAGAGGCAAAGGAAATACCATTTTAAAGTCTAGCTTGTCTTCACACCTCACCACAATACATCAACCCGGTGAAAACTTCATCCAATCCAGCAAAGGTGCCCATTGCTCCCATGAGCATGCTCTGCCACCACAGTATGCCTGTTGCCTTTCTTCCTCTACTGTTGTGTAAGAACACAGGTCTCCATGTGCTGTGTGCCAAGGAGTGCCAAAGCCACATCTGACCCCCAGTGGGCTTTGCAGCATTTAATATTACAATATTCACTTTCCATAATACATAATAATGACGATGGAGTTTTAACAAATTTTTTTGTCTTATATTATTTCTCTGAGAAATATCTGTTCAAACCAATGTTCTCTGTAACATTGCTTGAGAAACATGATTATCTGTGCATTTGAAGATTTACTTACTATTTTTAAATAAAAATGTGAAGAAAAAATAAATATTTATAATAATACATTACTTAGATTCAAATGTCACAATATAGGTCTCATAATGAACTTAAATGATAAAACCACATAGGTAAAGGGCTAGGTTAAAGCCAAATATTTCTGCATTCTTATCATTTTAGTACCAACTAATGTTATCTTATGATCTAGAAACCTATTTAGGCTCAAATTAATTGTGGCTACTTCTTGTTTACTTTTGACATTTCTTTACAAATGTGCACGAGTTTCCTCTTTGAATAAAATTTTTCAGATGCTATTTTTGTACCGTACTTATTTGTGATCCTTCCAAAATACATCTCCCTGTAGGGCATAAATACAAGCCATCATCTTATAATTATATCTTGAATCATTCACAAAGATATGCGTTGACACGGTCACACATTTTATGTATTTTTTAAAATCCATAAGAATTGTTTTAATTATATCTTGCTTTTAGTCTAACTTTTAAAATCTTTTACTTTTCAGAAGGGAATGTAATTACCCAATCTGCATGTAAATGCCGTCTTTTCAGAATGTTGGCTCCCTTTCTAGATGATGAAACACTGAGTGAAGTAGGATGTAATGCTGGATTCCTACTGAAATGTATTTAAAACATTATAGCCCAATCTGACCGATTATTAAGTATCACTGTCAGTACTCACAGTACATTTCACTGAGGCCAGTTAGTTGGAATAGACCTTCCTAGGCAAGCAGGAGCATACTGAATATAGCACAGCTCTTGAGTTGCCTATTTAGTTTTCAATCACAAATTTCCCACCACTGAATTTTGATTTGTAAGAAAATGCATATCATCTTCTGTGCATGTGTTATGGAATTGTCAAGGCTTTTTTCATATAAAGTTTGTGTAGCTACTTAATCAGGTCCTGGCTCATACTAAAAAATATGTCCTGTTGCTTATCTCTACTACTTACATCACTTAATTAGTAAGGAAGCCCTTATACAAAAATAATCTCATATGAATTGGCTTATTGAGAAAGAATGCAATATGGGGATTTTTTGTTTGTTTGTTTGTTTTTGTGGAAATGGGATTGTACTCCAGCCCTTATGCCTCCAAGGCACGGTACAATTTGAGCTAAAACTGTGGTCTGAAATCTGGGTTTTTGACAGAACCAAAGGTAGATGGTGTCTCTCTACTCTGCAAACAGACACAATTTGTAGGAAAGTGTTTTATATTTTTATTGAAATCTTTATTGGTACATTACATATATGCATCATGATTGCACTCCATAATTGGGATTTGTACCAGTATAAGACACAACCTAATTCTCATTTTTCCCATAGCCCTACCCACCCTACCACCCCCCTATATACATAAAATTTGTTTCCTTTCTTTTTTTGTTATAATCTCATTATTTTTCCCCCTTCACTCTATTTCACTGTGAGCATTTTCCTTTCACAATATACAACATACAATTCTAGGACTCATTTACATCTTTATTTTCTCATACCAGAGAAAAGATGCAATATGTACCTATCTGTGACCTATTTATTTCACTTATGAGGATATCTTCAAGGTATGTCCGTTTAAGTATAAATGATTCAAACCTATCATTTTTTATGGCAGAGTAGTACTCCATTGTGTGGAAGAACTACAGCTTTTTTATCCAGTCTCCAGTTGATGGACACTTGGTTTGTTTCCAAGATGTAGGAATCACAAATTGAGCTGCTATAAACATGGGTGCACATATGTCACTGTGATATGAGTCATTTAATTCTTTTGTGTAAGTATGGCTTTTGAGCCCTGAGCATTCAGAGTGATATAGGTTCTCTCTCTTCTTAGCTGTTGAGATTTAGAGCAGTTTACTCGCTTTTGAGACCAGGCATTTGGGTTTTTTGTGTGTGTGCGTGTGCATTTTGGCTCTTGAGACTAGACACTTTTTTTTAAATTTTTATTTGGCATTTTTGATGCATAATGCATATACATTATGATCGCATTTAACATGGAAAATTTGCACTTGTAAATGACATATCTTGATTCTTATTTTTCCCTTTCCCCTGTCCACCTTACCACTCTAACCCCCTATACATATAAGCTCTGTCGCAATTTTTATTTTACTATCAAATTGTTTCTTTCCTTTCTTTATTTTCCCCTACCCCTCTTTCCCAAAAGAAATGTTCCCCTTTGAAAATTTCTCCCCATTTCACAATATTATACATCTGGATCTCATTTTCAACTTTAGTTTCTCATACTAGAGAAAAGGTACACTATTTACACAGCTTACTCTGAACATCAAAAGAAGAAAATTATATGAAACACTGCAGTATTTAGGACATAGTAAGTGACTGCTAGATTTTTGTTATTATTGTTACTCTTTTAATTTTACTGCTATTATTGTACCTATATTGTACTGCATATTGTACCTATAAAAAGAAATTATATGATTAAATTCAGAATAAATGCAACTGAGAACTGAGAAACAAGATCAAAAACAGACAAAAGTAATTGTTGAAGTAAACCTTGACTGACTAGTAGTTTTGCCTAAGATTGAACAACTTCTAGTTTTGAGATGCAGCCTTTAAATATTAAATATCATCACCATAATTTAAATGATACTTTTATGAGCCAAAACTATATTTCTAAATACTACAGTGAGTCATGACTTGACATACCGCTTACAGTAATAAAGGACAAATAATACATATATTTCAAAGTTTGAAAGAATAAGAGAGAAAACACCATTGCAGAGGGATTGTCCATATGCTGTGTTACAGAGACTCATGCCTGTTTTATCTTTCTGATAGTGGTCTCTTCAGGAAGGTCACCATTTTTACTTTTCATTTTTGGTCTATCTTCAGCATCTTCCACATCATTTGGTTAAAGTTCACCCAATTCAAATTTATTGAATTGAATTGAAATCCATGACTCTTAGTATTTATCTAACTTTCTTCTGTCAATCTTGGGGTTGGCAAGTATTAAACCTCAAACTGCAAACCTTGGCATGATAAGACCAGCACTAGAAAGCCATTTACATGGTCTTGTCTTAGGTCAAATAATGGTAGGCAAACAAAAACAATAAAAAAATGTATAAAAGTACAAAATGCTTAGAAGTCAGCAGAAAATCATTTCATATTGAGGTACACTTTTAGAAGACCTTCTGTAATTCATCCTTTCTCATGAAATTCAGAGTAATAGCTCAGAAAAATATGTGGAGAAAATCACCAAACAGAAAGATAAATACCTAAGTCCATGTAGCTATAAGTAAGCAGCCAAAAATAAAATTTTTGTTTCCTAATATGTTGCTTTTCTCATTTGACTAAAAGAGTATTAGGTGAATTTTAGTGTTTAAATATTCATGTAGTGATTTTAGTATTTAATATGGTATATTATGTTTCAGTTATAGAATACTTTCTCTTTATTAATTGTCCTTGCTAAGTTTCCAATGTATATTGTGTATATTTGCCTCATATTCATTACAAACATAACACATATGATAAAGTAGTAATATAGCTGCCTCATAGGTCTTGGGTCATAGATGATTTTGGTCCATAAAGATCTGAAGCTTATTTATAAATACTTAACTTCTCTTTCTCTCAATTCTATTTCTCTCAATTCTATCACTCTAGGTCAGTGGTAATCAAACATGTAGGATCCATATATTTCTTAATAAACCTCATGAAACTGAAGGAGTTTGCTGAATATCTGAATGCATTTTAAACCTCAAAAGTTTATTAATTTAATCATTATTGATATTTTGAATTGCATAATTCTTTTTTTACACAGGTTGTCTTACTGGCTGATGGATTAATGTTACCCATGGTTTTTGTCTACTTGATAATAGTCCTCTCTACCACTTGTTTTCCAAATACTCAGAGAGAATCCACTTACTATCAAACATCCTCTTATGATCAAATCTCTTCCTTTTGTCAACCACAAAGATATATTTTTATAGCTTGATTTATGGATTTTAAAAACTTGCATGACTGAAAGTTTGGGGAAAATTTACAATATTGGACAATATCTGCTTGTGATCTTTTATCTTCAACCCAAGTCCCTTCAGGATTTTAAAAAAATCTTTACCATAACACAAAATAATGAAAAATAAAGTTTTAAACTCTAGGAATGTTCAAATATAGTTATTATATCCAGAGTTTACATACTAATCTGGGGGAATGTTATTTAAATATATAACATTTATATTTTTTCATTATAAATTTAAGATCCTTAGCTTTAAGGATACCTGGTTGTAGTCTCAGATTCATTTAGCATCCCTGAGAAGCAAAGAGAACAGTGAACAAAATTGATTTGTATTTTATACAATAAATAATGAAATGCTTCAGTAGAGGTGTTCATCAGGATCCCTTATTCTTTTCATCCCTTCCACTTTTTACTAATAGGAAAAAATGTTACTTTAGTAAAGTAACCCTCTAAAAATATACAGAGAAAGATTTAAGGAATCCATGGAACACGTAGATTTGTCAATATTTTTATCAAAAACAGTGAAGATAATAGGTTACCCTTTGTGAGGTGCTTCCTGTTTGTCAGGAGCAATGCAAATCAACCCACATATACTTGTATTTTTTCCATAACCCTCACCTAATCTTATAAGGAAAGCATTGTTTTTATGAATTACACTTAACTGTTTGGTCAAAGAAGATAGAGAAGACAACCCTGAGGCACAGATCTCAATTTGGATCTTAAAGAATGATTTACATTAATAACCTCTCTGCTAACTACTTCAATAAATTGGTTTGATATTCATATTACATTTTTTATATTTATCACAACATTCAGAGTTTTCTTTAAATATAGTATTTCTCTACTCAATTGCAATTTGTTAAATAACACCAACATTTTCTTCAGACATAGTTGGTCTTCTAGTTTTTGTGTAATCTTAGCTCATTAATTTTCTTCTCTGCCAAACTACAATAATGAAATAGATGGTAAGAAACACATTATGTTTGATACTTGTAAAGTGATATTACATGGTTAAAGTAATCATAATTCATAATTCTATTTTAATTTCAAAAATGATTTTCTACCTCCTCATCAATTCAAGCTAGATAAGCTAGATACACAAACAAACAAATAAGCACACTCTTGTTTGATCCTAGTGGGGGTGTGGTAGAGAAAAAGGGTCTGAGCAGCTGGTACATTTAAAATTTGCAGTCAGTGGTGGTGAAAGCAGACTTTTTTGGATTGTCCAGCTGGATGAGCATTGTGTCAACACTTTTGTGATATTTCTTGATGACATCATGATAGCCTGAAGAGCACTTAGCAGATACTAATTGTCATCTAGTGAATACTTTTCAATCAAAAAGGTGAAAATCTATTCATTATGGGCAATATCTGCTTGTTAGCCTAAACTTGGGACCAAGTTTAGCGTTTGGTGGGAGAGTAGATGGAAGCAAAACGCACTGGGAAATGTTCTACAGAATAAATATTTGCCAGGGGTTGGGTTCCAATTTCTATTATTTTTATTGATTAAATTAATTTGTGTCAATTTCTACATTTTATATTATTGTACAGTTACTACATGAAGTGCAGCATGCAAACTTTTATATTCAATATCATTTTGTTAATGTTTACTTTAGAGAAAAAATGATGAATGTTGGTGCATTTCTGTGGAAGCTTTGCTGTTTTAAAGTTAAGATTTATCTTTGGTACGTAACCGAAGGCTTTTCTAAATGATCAAATCTTAAGTATCATACATTGGACAGATTATAGTAATATACACATGAACATAATGTCTTGATTTTATTTATTTATTTATTTATTCATTAGGTTTTTTTTTTTTTGTTTTTTTGTTTTTTTTTTTTTGTGTGTGTGTGTGTGTATGACAGGGTCTCGCTTTGTAGTTCAGGGTGGCCCTGAGCTCAGCCTCAAACTTACATCACAGCAATCCTCCTGCCTCTGCCTCCAGAGTGCTGAGACTACAGGCATGACCACCACGTCCGGCATGGTGGGGTGTAGTACTGATTGCTGCTCGGCATGAGTCTCCATGCCCAGTATTGTATGTGGTTACCAGGGATTGAACCCTGGTCCTTGCGCTTGCAAGACAGGTGCCAGAATCATTGAGCTAAATCCCTGGTCCACGATTTTATTGTATTTTAAATGTTTATTTATTCATTCATTCACATATCTATTTAGAATCTAATGTATGCCAGATATGTTAACTATCATTTCATGTTACTGGAAATAAAATAATTGGTATTCATGAATTGGATTCAGATCATCACTCATGCTATTTATTATTTTATTTAAACTAGTTGTAAGTGAAATATATTCCACTGCAAAGTAAATGAAATTTTATTCAGAAATGATGTGCATGTTAGATTAGAACAAGGTTAGAACATTTCACTTACATGTACTTCCTAGTCATATTTACTCTGTTCGGTCATTTTCCATTGTATGTCAGTTTCACTTTAGGACGGTAGTAATTCTGATGAACCATAATTAAGACTGACTGAAGGGAAGATTTTTTTAAACATTTGAACACAGAAAACACAGGGTAGATAATAGAAAAACACCAAAAAATTATATTAAAGTATAGGTGTTCATATATGAACTTTTCACACTTCTCTGCCATTAGATTATAAATTTTGCATGGAGTATCTGAAGAAACAGAAATGCCTGTTTTGAAGGCTATTCAGCTGGGAGTAACATACAAGAAATAAGTTTTTCAAGTATCAAGATTCTTCATACAATTACGTGGAAAGAAAACACAAAGCATTTCATGTAAAATTATCAATATTTTACTAGATATTGCAAAATGTTGGACCCCATGTGCTTAATGTGCTTTTTTATGATGTGCATAAGAAGAGCACCCTAAGGCATCATTTTAAAAAGTCGAAAGCTTTCAGAACTTCTACTTGATGACTTGAAAGGCAGCAACATTCCTTTAATTTATTTCATCTATGCAGCAAGTGTTCTTTGAGTGTTTCCTAAAGACTTACTTTTCCACTAGGTCTGAGAGAAAATGATGAAGATGTTGTTGAAAAGAAGACAATTTGATGATAGCCGTAAGGATACACCCACGAAGGAGCGATCAGTGCAGTACAGCTTCCATTCATTATGAACAAACAAAACACATAACGATCCAACCCAGTGAACAATGGGAATTCATCATACAGAAAAGATAGAAGTGTTATCAGTGTTAAGGAGGACCTTGAGTTGTGTGTAAATTTGGTTTTGAAGGGAATATATGTCAACTTAGATGCTGCTGTTAGAGCATATGATCCCATTCTGCTTTGAAAACTCTTCAACTTGAGAGAAGCTTTTGAAACCACTTTGTAAAATGATGCAATATATAAAAAAAGTTCTGTCATTTAAGAATTTCTTGTGGAATCAATCTGGTATTTCAACTTCAGCTAATGTCTCTTTGTTGACTGTTATTATTTCTTCCAACAACCTATTCAGCATCAGGTACCAGTTTCCTGAAAATTTTTGCTTCTATTGACAGTCATTAATGATTAGGTTAATTTTCCTGTATGTTACTGTTACACTGTTGCAATTCAAAATGCCTTTGAAATCTCTCTGAGATGTCTCATATCCATTTCTCCTGGTAGAACACAATGTTCCAACTTGTGTCTCTTCTGTGCAAACTGTAATATTCCTGGTGTATTTCTTTGCTTCTTTTTTCATACTCTGTCATCCCATAGCTGAATGAGTAAGACCCATACTCGGCTATGTCCCAAGATGTGGCAGAAAGATTCTATATTGAAGTGAATCTGAGTGGTGATTTATTATTTAATCTCTCTTCAGACTCATTGTCACTATAAAAGTATTCTGATTCTGTGACTTGATCTGAAATTCATTGTGTAACTTCCTTGCCTGAACTTCCGGGCAGCCAGCCTAATGAGATGGAAATATTTCCCACAGAGTCCCCAAAGCGTCTTCACATTAACTTTTCAGTTGTTCAAGTATTTCTAAAAGAGATAAAATGAAAATGGAATTATTAGAGACTCTTTGTTGACAGTGAGGAAGAGATGATGAGTGAGGCAATGGAATATTATTGCTCAACATCTTGAACAAATATGCTTCCCATAAAGTTCAGCACAAACTCCAAGGTGACATCATTAAATAATTTGAACAATTGCCACATCCTCAGGTTCCAAAGCAGCAATGCACCCAAATAAATTAAGCCTTCCACTTCTTTGTACTTGTCCAATTATTGCTCAATGAAAAAGGCGCTTTGAGGAAAAAAAAAAAAAAGAACTTGCAAATGTATTCTCATCGTTGACAGTCAGTTGCAGCTTGTTCTCCCGCATGGTGACTACTCTTGAAAAAGAAGATTTCTCTCTGCCCTCGAAGTGACCATCCACCGAGGTCTGAACTAGGGATTTGATTATATTAGCTCTATGTATGCATCTGTTACTTGATAAAATTCATACATATTTCAACTCTGAAGGTAAATTAATATATAAAGTATAGAAGAATTGAAAATCTAAAAAATTAAGTATTAAGGAAAAGACATCATGTGTTACACACAGGTGCTGGAATAAAGCTTGAGAACAGGAAGTACATTTATCTTTTGGAATTTGGTGCAGGAATGGTTTAAATGCTTTCCAAAGTCCAGAATAGCTTCTCCCAGGATTAAGTGTATAAGGCAGTACTTCTCTTTCTTGCAATGCTGTGGATCAATCATGCTTCGCGTCACATTCATTACTGCTAAGTTACACCCTCAACTCCAAAAATATTACTTTTTGAGGAAACTCACAGACTTCCCTACCCAAGTTATCAAATTGTTAGGCTGCATATTTTAATGCAAAACTAGAGGGATGGAAGTTCTGGCACGATTAAAATAAAATAGAGCTAATAAAATGTTTTATAGTTATATATACATATTTAGAAGCAAAATGCAAAAATAACATGCTATACATTTTCTAAATAAAAGTTATGATACTGATCTTCTAGAGATAGAAACATTAATTTGACTGAAATATATTTCAGAAAAAAGTAAAATTACACTATATACTGTCAGAACTATGTCTGTAACATCTGTATTTGTCCTTTTGTGTTGTTTTGAATTCTTGTGAAATAAATCTCTTATGAATATTGTTTCTGAACTCATTCTCTTCTTAGTATAATATAGTTCAGAAACATGGTTCATCAGAAAAGTAATCCCTATGCAATCCCTAAAGCATGTTTCCCTCTGCAGTATATTGGTTGGTTATATTATAAGCTCCATTTATAGTACAGTGTGACTTGGCAAAGTGTAATAAGGCCCTAGGTACTTTTTCACCTTCCTTCACAGGAAATTTTCTAGTAAAGAGAAGTTCAAATTTATGTGCCGTTATCCTCACCACACATTTTCTGTTTTGCTAAAAGATCTTCACATAGGCATAAGAAATCCTCTAGCGAATTTGAGTGGGTTTCCTACAGTAAAAGAATGCATGTGTTCATGTATCTTTCAGTTCATGCAATTTATTTGGAGAGTTATGGATAGCATACTGGGTAAGAGTACCTGGAGCAGATCATCTTGAAAAATAACTCCATCTCCATAATAGGGACATTGCTATTTTCCAGTAGGGGGGAGTGACTTGAATGTACAGATATGATCCTATTGTAGAGAGATCACTACTGGCAGGGGAAAATCATATTCCTCTTGGGTTGTGTATTACTTGGAAGGTATTTCAGTGGCTGAGATTGCAGTAATATCCAAGAAGGGGAGGTAAACACAATGAAGGTTCTGATAAAAGTTGACATAAGAGGGGACTGTTATCTATCATTTGCTTAATAACACCCTTAAATATAGGTTATCAAGACTATGAAACAATATTTTACACTATGCATATTCTGTTTTTATGCAGTGGCAAATAAGACAGGATACTTCATTGACCTGTTTTGCATATTTTTAAAGTTTTGCACATGTATTACTTGAGAAAGTCTGTATTTAATTGTCCCTAGTTAAACAAAGTAGTTACATTTTTTTAGTCAGCAATTTTTTTAAAAATATGTTATTCCTCTTTGTATGTCATAATATGTGTGTATATTATAAAGCTTACAATAAGTTTTCCTACCAAATAAGGAGACAAGTAATTAGTCACAAAAGGGTGGACACTATTTAGATTTCTCTAAGGAACAAGAGAGGGAAGGATGGAGGGAAAGAGGCAGAGAGAGAGAAAGAGAGAGGGAGAGAGGGGGGAGTGGGGGAAGAGAAATGCTGGAGACTCAGGCATCATATTTATGCTACAGTTTTTAGGAAGATTTCTTCTAAAATGCTTCAGTATTTGCCTTTACAGTCCTCAACTGATTTTTAAGTACAGTATGACCTAAGTACATTATCCTCTTCCCTAGGACTGATTTAAATGTTAATTGCATCTGAAAAATACATTCATAACAATATCTAAAATACTTTTTAAACCCAAAACTGGATGTCATGCACCAGCCTAGTCAATACCTAAAATTAATCATTGCTTGTTAGCAAAAGAATTTTTTTTATTACTGACATCATTAGATATCTCCCAGCTGTTGAAAGAAGATTTGGCAAATTTGTAAAAACGTGACAAAGTGGAAGATAATCGTTGCTTTGTACTTGATAAGCAAGATCCCACAGTAAATCTCCTTTTTATAGATCACATTCAAGCTTATTCCTTTTTCTTTATCTTTTATCCTCTAGTTACAACTATACCTTTCTCTCCTCCCTGATTCAACTTATTTACACTCAAACCAATTTAAACTTCAACATAAATTTTATATTTTATTTTATGTTTTCATTCATCTTGCTGAAATAATACTTATAATCTTGATCATATTAAAGATACCTACAGTCTCTGTAGGTATTTTACAGTACCTCTAATCTCCACTGGAGATTTTGTTTTTAATTCTCTGTTTCATGTATCTAGCTTATGTTTTACACATTAATATCCAGGCTCCTTTGGCTCAAGAACTTGACTGCATAAGTTTTCACTGCTTCACTCACTCCTGTCGCCTGGTTCATACTGACATCATAATCAGCCACCAGCGAGTGTCTGTGGAGAAGAGGTGCACTGCATTGTTTCTCACTA
The DNA here is from genome assembly GCA_004026965.1 of Petromus typicus. Taxonomy (NCBI): domain Eukaryota; kingdom Metazoa; phylum Chordata; class Mammalia; order Rodentia; family Petromuridae; genus Petromus; species Petromus typicus. Next base: position 46,068 of record PVIR01011715.1, read on the forward strand.
AGGATTCTGACGCCAATCATAAGAAAGTGGTACATCTGCTGTAACAAAGTGCTATGAACTAGCACTTTGTAAAGAGGAGGGAATCCTGTCCTGTCACTCTGGAGTTCTGCAGGTCCTGGCCCACGACCAAGTTGCCTTTGGGCTCCTCATCTCCCAAGGACCTACCTTCCATGTGTGCAGAGATGACACCTAGCTGTGTGCAGAATTGTAAAGCATTTCTGTGCAAGTGCTTCAAAGTTGGATATTTGTCAATGGTTTATTACAATTTTGTGTTTCCTTGGATTTTAAAAGGTCCACAGTAAGCATGGTGCACCTGGATACACAACGTGGCTTCTCCAGTAAACATTTTGTAAGGTTTTATGGGCTCTT